>JARFOC010000480.1:714046-731770 GCA_031763485.1 Osmoderma eremita
GTCTCTCCGAATGCTAAACCCACTTTCATCGCAAATGCGTCGCGAAGTCATTGCGAAATGTCCTAGCTAGGGGGTTTAGCATTCGGAGAGACGCCGATGACGCCTGGTAGGCAGAAACTCGAGTCCGTCTTTAATGCATGGCATTTTTACGGTTAATGAATACTATATGAAATTGAATATTAGGTGATATTAAATAAAAAAGAAATTGATGGAAACAGGAAGTTTACATTAAATAGCACAAATTATTATCTGCTAGGAGCCTAACTCACGGAAAGACCCAACAGATGTCGCTAACGGTATCGATTTATGATAAATACATCCCAAATTGCAAGAGAATGTAAATGTAACATATTCTAAAGAGTTAAAACTATTTAGGACAGTTTTTTTTCCTTATAGGAGCGGTCTGATATAAGTCTTTTACTTCAGCTGTTTGGCTTTTTGTATTTATCTCCCATTTTTGTACCCTTATAGTAATAAGCGGATCTATATTGCAATATATAGTCAGGGAACACTTAGGGCACTATGGAACCCTAAAGTGAAACCCTAAAGTGGGAACTGCCTTGGGAATGTATACGGGAACTGAATGTGCTCGCGGAACGCAATAAAGTTACTTTGTTATGGGTGTCTGGACATTCGGGAATCATGAAAAGGCGGATGAGCTAGCGAAGATAGGATTCTCGTCTTCATACGTGGGCACAGAAACTGTCCTGGGAGTGTCTAAAACCACAGTACGAGGGCACATACAAAACTGGGTCCAAGAACAATATAAAAAATACTGAGAAAATACAACCAAGCAAAGTCATGGCAAAACCTTTATCAAGCAGCCATCAGTAAATAAGGCTGACGAACTACCAAATCTTAGTAGGAATCACCTTCTCCTGACAGGACTTTGCGCACTGAAAGGACACCTACAGAAAATTGGGGTTGACATTGAGAACCCAAGCTCGAAACTGTGTGAAAGGGCAATAGAGACCGCATAACACTGTTTTTGTGAATGCAGGCCCTGGACCCTACAAAGCAGGCAATCTTTGGGACACCAAAAAGAACCTCAGAAACCTATGCAGACCAACCGGCCAAGGACCTGCACAGATTGGTACAGGGCCCAAGGATCTGGGAATGGGTGGTATAGGGAATTGGTACAAAAATGGGAGATTGTGGACCGTTACAAGAGGTATTATTGGTATACATATTGGTAATTACAGCATTGTACATTTTGTATTGTTTTGTCTTGTAATTGAAATTATTCGTTGGGCTATGAGTACTATTTTTTTTTAATGTTCTTAAAATGTGAAATTTCACTAACACGTATACAACTAGAATTTAAATCAAAGTTGCAAACATGCAGCCCTCAGATAAAAACGATACACACGTTACAAGCCTTACCTAACATGTTTTCTTTTTAATTCAGTTTGCCGCTGATATGATTAGAGATTGGAGCTATATCATGAGAAAAGGATTCCATTTGACATTAGCTTCAATATCAACCAAATTGTATAAACACACAACTGTCGGCGAACTTCTCTTCGACGGTTACGAAGATACTTTGCTCAACATGGCGAAAACGTTACCGGTAATGCAGAGCCTCAATCTTCCAGCATCATACGACAAATTCGGCTGGTTTTACACTGTAAGTAACTTTTAATATAGAAACGGAAAATTTTAGAAGCATTAGATAGCATTTCGTAAATAATTTCTGAGATACAACTTCGTGCTTAGCGGAATGGCTCGGCCCCCTTTGACGGTACCTTCAACATGGAATCAAGCGGAAAGGATATGGGAAAAATGAGAGAATGGAACTACAGAAGCCATCTGTCGCTCTACGAAGGTGACTGCGACGAAGTGAAGGGTTCCGCGGGAGAGTTCTACACGCCAGATATAAAAAGAGATCAAATTGGTTTTTTCTCGTCGGATATTTGTAGATATGTTCCACTCGATTATAAACAAGACGTAGTCATAGATGGTACCACAGGATATAAGTACGTCACAGGAAAGAGCTATCTTGATAACGGTAAATATCATGGACGTCCATAAGTATACTTTAAATTTATTTAACAAAATATATGTGCATACAAGTGCTCATTTTCTATCTCAATAACTTTCTTAATATTAAAGATACAAAATCGGTTACATGGACAAAGTTGCTTAGAAAATAGAGTTGTAGTTGATGCTAGTGTCACATTTGTTATCCAGTGCAAGGTTTGTGAGATATTCAAGAAAAATTGAAAACCTCCAAAAACTTCGCGTCAAATATGTTCATAATCCCTTAAGTTAAAATAACACACCCCATAAGAAAGTCTAGAGGTGTAATGTCTGGAGATCTTGCTGGCCAGAGAATTGCACCTGCATTACCAATCCAGTTAGGAAAACGCCCCGAAAGATAATTACACACAGCTCGGAAATTATGAGCAGATGCACCATCGTGCTGGAAGTATTTTAAATTTTGCATCAAATCTAGTGATATTTCATCTAACATGTCTTCTAATCCATTACGTAAAATATGTAAATATCGTTCACCACTTAAGTTGTTTTCATAAAAGTATGGCCCCAATATTTTTATACCAAAAATGCCACACCACACATTTACGGAGAACACATGTTGATCTCTCCTTTCGGTAGTAAGGTGAGGATTATTTTGAGACCAATAGATATTGGTGTTTCGATTAAAAATTCCAGTATTTGTAAATTTCGTTTCATCCGTAAATAAAATTGTACTAGAAAGTTGCGCATTATTATGTGTTTCTCTCAAGAATCATCTAGTAAATTATAATCTTCTTTCATGGTCTTGAGCATACCACGTCTGACTAATGCTGCGTTTAAATATCGTGTATTTATTTCGTTTAAGAATTGAGCGAGCTCTTTCTGTGGAATCTGCGCATTCGCTTGAAATCTAGCGTGTGGATGTTTTTGGTTTGTAATACACATACGCTAAAACCTTTTCCTCGTCTTCCGGTTTAAATGTCTTTTTTTCAGTACATGGTTTAGTAAAGGCTCCGTATTTAATAAAATTATTTTCCAGCTTAGAAAATAACCTCTTATGAGACTGCCTCGTTTCCATGTAACGTTGGCGATACATTCACTAGCTTCAATGCTATTTCGATTTCTGGCATAATAACAAAAAATTGTATCATTCTTTCTTGTTAGCTATACATTTTCTGAATTTGTTGAATAAAACTACCAAAAGGACTTATTTGATACTCATCTAACTTACTCAGCCTTTAATCTTTGACAAATACATGTGTTTGTTAGTCAAAGCCTACTTATGAATTAATAGAAATAATAACTGTTTATTTCACTACAAATCTAAATCTTAAAGAGATAGCTATACCAAATGTTATATCAATGAAATCAGAAAAAACATTTTAATGACTTCCATTAAAAAAAAATACAAGTTTCTCCAAAATAAAGAGTGCCATAGATTTTTAAATCACATTATTAGATTTTACATAAAAGAAAACTATACCGGAAACAGTTTTCACCTTTATTTTATCTTGAGGGGTTGTGAACATATTTGACGTTGCAGTTTTTGGAAGTTTTCAACTTTTCTTGAATATCTCACAAATCTTGCACTGGATAATAAATGTGACACGAGTATCAACTATTACTCTATTTTCTGGGCAACTTGATCCATGTAACCGATTTTGTATCTTTAATATTAAGAAAGTTACCCATATACGGAAATAGAAAATGGGCACCCTGCATTCTTGCATGCGATTCCTTTCCACATATTGACAAAAATATATGCCTGTTATTGGAAAGTTTATATGGAATAAAATAAAAATCAAAATTAACTATGATCCGATAATTGAGTGAGGAACTATGTATACCGCACGTCTGTCGCGTTAATATGTTTGCGATAGATCATTTCTTCATTCTTACTGGTCTCCTGTCAATTTATTAATTTCTATTCTAGTAAAAAATGGATATTTACATATTTCAAGAGAAAAAATAATTAAGAAAATTATGTCAATCCTAATATTGTAATATTGCAGAACTTTTATAATAGGTTGGGATACTGGTAGAGGACAACGATTTGAACATTTGCTAAATTATTTCTAGCAGTAATTGGCATCTGCGTGCGCGAGCGAAAACATTATCATTTGAAATAACGCATCGCTATTGCTGTTATAGTGTGAAATACTGCGGATTCTGTATGCCTAATGTTTAATCGCTACTAGCAACAATAATGCTTAAAGTATTGTTTTATTTGTTTCAAACTAAATAATATTTGGATGTTAAAAAGATATTAAGAAATTATAAAGGGAAATAATGGTTGATTCTAAACGATAGACAATGCAGCAACCTACTAATAAAATAAGTTTGTCTAAAACTGCGAGCAAAAAAAATGAAACTTCATTCTGATTGTAAAACAATACCGGAAAATGCCAAAGAAAGAATGTTTTCAATGTGATAATAACAATCATAATACGTTTATTATCCATCAGTAATTATAATAATTTTTTGGGTTCAAGAAAAATACAAACTTTAATATTGATGCCTGTGCAATAAAATAATATTAAAAAAAAAACAAGATAATATGCATAATGTGCATACATAATAATACAGATAGAGAATAAATATTATAATAAAACTACAATTAATATATCAATTCTACATTAAACTTTTGATTTAATAATCTAATTTAATAATATCTAAATCAGCACAAAAAGCATTAATACTCCCCCACGTGGATAACGGAGAACATACACGTGTGCTCTAAGCGGGGTCCGAGATATATTGTACGTAGCGCGATCTGGCATACTTGCATTTATACCCGCAGGCCAACCTCGTCGCGCGTAACGCCGTAGCACGCAGCACGCCTATCTGAATCATTTTGTATCTGTCCATGCGCACCCAAAGCTCTAACAAGTGATCATCGATTTCGGATACACTATGTTAGTTTATACAACCGAAGAGAAGGTACAAATCATAACATGGTATTTTGCTGGAAATTGCTACCAAAGCGCGGTCCATCTATTTGCCGTAGAGTACGTGAATAGCCGTATTTCTTCGCATTCCACGATTTGACGATCCTCGTCAAGCGTCCAGGAAATTGGGCTGTGTAGTCGAGAATTGTGGTAAATGCTAACAAATAGACGAACAGCCAAAAATCCCTCTAATACCTCCCCAACGGGAGGAGGGAGAAATAAGGGTTTGTTGGTTGAAATGGGCGAATCTCGCTCTAGCTAGCCCTAGCTAGAAGTACAGTGGAACGTATTCAGAAACGCAACAAATACAAAAGTTATAAAGTTCAAAAGTGCCAAGAGATTATTCCCAAAAAAAAAATTGCAAGAAGGGAGTTTTGTACGTCCGTTGTGGAAAGAGTTAACCAAGAGGAATATTTTTATAAAAAATATTCTGTTTTCCGACGGGTTCTCCACTCCACGTCACGGCAAGCATAGTCCCTCAGTCGTGCGATATTGATCTCGATAAAATCAACATCTCGATAGATTGATTGATTATATCCTGATGCAGAGACAGGTCTTTTACATCCCTTAACACTGCGGCCTTAAGACCTTAGGGCCGGGGTTTATTTCTGTCGAACCTGGAAAGTGTGTTCGTATGAAAATCTCCAGCGTTTCCTTTCCTGTACTCGTGTATCCCCTGTGGGTTTCTTAATAGTTCCCAGAGGATTTATTGCATCCTTGGTGGATGTCCCACCTTACCTTACCTTACCTTACCTTACCTTACCTTACCTTACCTTACCACCTTACCTTACCTTAGCCAGTTCGCTGCCACCAGATTTGCATGTTTTTTTCTGAGGTAGCCCATCTGAGGGGATGGGGTACTTCCCTCAAATCTTTGCCTCTTAAGACCGGTGATTTGGTCTTCTCGGGTTAATGAGCCCTCTTTCCCTCCGCTCGGTATTTTTGGCTTTTGATTTGCGAGGGGAAACCGGTTTACCAGCAACTCGTGCGGTTTACCAGCAACTCGTGCGGCTTCCCTCGCCAGTCTCCTCTTCTAAGCTCTAGAGAGCTTTGTCTTGTTCAGATCCATGCGGTTAATTTTCTCTGCCGCTCGAAGAACATCGGCTTCGTTGGATGAGTTTGCGTTGCGGCTTCCTCCCGTTCTTTGGACTTCTCCCTGTGGGGCAGAGGTTTGGCTTTGACCTTCCTCCGCTACCATTAAAACAGCGGTTTCCTCAGAGTGAGGGTCCCCCTTACAGGGTTTGGTTTGGTGGGTTTTTGTTGAAAATCATCTCCATGTTAGTCCCACGAGTTGGGAGAATGAGTGGTCAACATCAATGGAGCCCCCAACATGGATGCAAGGCTCTTTACTCCGAGAGGTCACCTGTTATCCCATAGGCACCGTTAGCAGCACTACGTACCCCAGTGCCACGATACCCTCAGCACGGTAGCTCACACCTTGGCCTAGGTTTCTTCCCGCCTCGTTAGCTCTGTCCCTGTTTCCTACTAGGTTTGTTGGCCCAGTATTCCACAGGTACCAGATCCCTAGAGTTTACCACGTAGAGGTGAGGATAGGAATTGAGTAGGAGAGGCTAAGCGGCCCCGACAAGCGGTACCGTGTGTAGCGCATCACCACTCCATTGAACCCCAAATCAACATCTGGTAAGAACTCAGTACCCCGAAAACGTTTGGGCCGGTATCTTGATAACACTATAGAACCATTTGTTATCGACGGAAATTTGAATGGAATGTAATATTTGGATTTACTGCGAACCGCTGTACCGCTGTACTTAGAATTATTCTTTCGTTCTCCTGCATCGCATATCAGCTACAAAATTAATACAAGATACTGTACTTTTTACCGTAATCTGAGAGTACAGAAGAATTATGCAGTATTACGTGATTGGGCGAACATGTGTGCGTACCCTTGCTAGGTTTATGATACACTGCGACTGCATATCTCTCGTTGTCGAATGCGGAGTTGTCATTCACATAGCCATCGCCTGTTCCGATGTGGACATACGTGTATAGTTACGGGTACTGGCAAACGGAATGTAAAGGATACAGGAGTTTTGGAGGTGATCGTGGCACATGAAAACCCAACGCTTCCGAGAAACAAGGGTCACTTACAACACCATGCAGTAATTGAGCTAGAAAAAGTATCTAGGCAATTATTCTACGATTTCGAAGAGTATTATAATTAAATTCCGCACACAGACTATCCTAACAGTAGCCGTGTGCGAAATAGGCATCATGTGTACGATAAAATTGTGTTTTAAGAATGTAGGTCCTATGTTTTACATACCCCGGATTTCATACCAGTGAACAATATCCAAGTTTAGTTCTAACGGAAGTATTTTAGATACTAACAAGAGGCCTAGTACTATGGAAACTCCTAGTATTACGGGTCCGCCAACGATTAAGAACACCGCGCTTAACGTTGTAATTAAACTCAATAACAGCGGTATTAGTTGTGAAAGACATTACTTTGCATTTGGCAATATTTATATGAAGGTTATTCGATCGACACCAACCATACAAGGATTCAATATCCATCTGCCAGTGATTTAACTGTCCGATAACTATTTAAATCTCTACATACAACAAGCACACTCAGGATAAGCGACCAGCAATATCATTGATGAAAATTAAAACCAACAAGGGATCCAGAACAGATCCTTTCAGTACTCCAGTGCTGTAAGTAAATAAATTAGTAAATAAATAAATAAACTAATAAATAAACGTTTATTATACAACAAAATGGCATAAAACACAATCAAAATTTGGCATAATTTTCATTCATAGAGAGGTAAAATATAAAAGTAAAGTGAATACATCAAAATAATCAAATGTGTGAAGTTTCGTTTTTAGTACTATTGCAATTTGCTAGATACTCATCCAAGGTGTAGTAGACATCGTTTATTAAGGATTGTTTCACTCGATTTTTAAATCGCTTTGCTATCAATTAACTTGATAGAAGCAGCTAAAGCATTAAACAAATTTAATTCCCATATACTGAAGAATTCTTTCTTATGTAACGAGTTGATGGTGGGAAATATACAGCATGCCTCTACTACTGGTGCTATATTCATACTGGATATTTGTAAGATTTAACGCCATGATACTCTACATAGTTCTCTCCGTCGGTGAGATAAGATTTTAAAAATTCAATAATACCATCAGATAGACCGAAACGACCAAGCTTACAGTCAATCAAAAAATGCTGGACTTGGTTAACCGCTTTAAAGAAGTCAACATAAGCCACATCAAACTGGATTCTTTCATCAAGAGACTTAGAAACATAGTCGGTAAATACGTAAGATAGTAATATTTTTTCTCCATGACGTGCTCAACATAGATACATAGGCATAAGTCTTCTCATGGCCCGAGATGTAGGTGTGCTTTTTTGTGTGCAAAGTGTTCCATGGATTTGTTACTGCCCCTCCTCGCCATAAGAGCAGAAGCAGTGTTGATTTTTTCTCCTCAACACTGAAGGGTACCGGGAGAGGTACCAACCACCCTGGAACGCTCAATCTCAAACAAAAGATCTAGTCGCCCCGAGAGGGATTCGAACCAACGACCTCCACAACAGAAACCGAGTGCCCTTACCACTGCGCTAACCAGGCGTTGAAAAATCAAAATTGCATTCTAATTCGAACACAATAATGAATGCTATAACAATATAAGCGTGTGTACAATCAAGAAATAAATATTAATGCTAAAGTTAAAAAAATTAAAAATTACAGAAAACCAACTTCAATTGTTGAAAAATTTTCAAACTATCTCTACTCCCTCTGTACAACGGAATCCAATTATAAAAATACGGTATTACCTGTGCCCTTATAGTTTCATTATTTCTTTTTTCTCTTGCAATGTGTAAATATCCGTTTTTTTTAATAAAATGGAAAGTAAAAAATTGGGGGAAGAACAACAGGAAAGAAAAAATGATAGATTATAAAAGTAACAGAGAAATATATACGAAAATACGTACTAATTATCTGATCGAGTAGAAGTATAGTTTGCTTGTGTATAGTGTTACCATGCGCGTTACTACTGTATAAACGTAGACTTTAAGTAATTTCATATGCATATCTTGGGTTACGTTTTATAAAATTCTTTATCCTATCAAGAAAACAAGTTATGCTAATCAATAGACAAATAACGTTAATCTCTCTTGACTAAACTAAATATAACGGGTAAACATCCTTATACAACACTAATTATTTTTTCGTAGTTCTGTTAGGAATTTCTTAAATACTTATTCAATCTATTATTTATGTTAATGTAATTGATCGGTTAATCTCTAGAATTAATCCATATTAATGTCAAATTTTTATAACTTTCAGGTAAACCTACAAACATAAAGATAATTTCTTGAATTAAACGTACCTGTTTATTTGCTTTAATATATTTTATTTAAAACTTATAAATTTCAATAATACTAAATCAATGATTTACTATTATTTGCGATTCTCACGGTTTTATAATGTTGCAGTATGACTGCCAGCATACTGCAAAGTAAATCATTTATGTATAAATTTATTAATATCCACCACAAAATCAATGATTACTTGTTTACATGACAACCGTCAACGGTCTAAATAAGTAAAGCACACATCTTTGGCTTGTCATACATTTCCCTCCCCATCTCTTCCTATCACGTGTCATCTCCTTGATGCCTTCTCACGGCATTCATTTTCTTTCTGCTCTCTCTTCGATTCCTTCAATCCATCTTTTCCTTGACCCTCCTCTTTAATACATTCCAGTTACTTTTCCCGCATACTCTGTTTTCGTAAGCTTGTTATCTGGCACATGCCTGACCATCTAAGTTGACTTTCTATCAATTTTCCAATTATTGGCCCTATTTATAAACTCCGTCTGTATATTTATTCCATTTCTTATTTCATCTCTTCTTGCTATGTTATCAATCTTACGTAAGAATTCCATTACATCGCTTCACGTCTAATTTCCTTCGGTCAGTATCAATGTCTCTCCTATGTCTACCGCCACTGGAGCTCTTAGTGGAGGAGATGGCACTTGGGACGACTATAAGACTGACGGTCTTCTGGACGCGGTGGAGGGGCACGTGGCCAGGTTACCATCATTGGAGAGGGCGTCACAAAAGTACTCCTCCTTGATGCTGCGAAGGACTGCGTGCCTCCGGTGTTTGCCATCCGCAAACGGCACTGAGCCCACATTGAGGCCCACTTCGTACTGTCACCAACGATTTCCATTTTTACGGATGGATCGAAAGCCACAACAGGGACGGCAGCAGAAATTTTCTCTCCGTAACTAAAAATTTACTTAAGCCTTGCTCTGGGAGGACAAACCTCGGCCTTTCAGGCGAAGGTTCGGGAAATCCTGCAAGATTTGAGCAAAATTCACGCAAAGGGGATTAGGGGAGAGCACATTGCTCTTTACAGCGATATCCGGCCTGCCTTTAAGGCCCTCAACAAGCACAGGATCGCTTCGGGTTTGGTGCGTCAATGCTGCAACACCTTGGAGGCGATCGCTACCCATTATGTCGCATCACTCGTATGTGTGAAAGGACACGAAGGAAATCAAGACAAAGAGGCTGCCGACGGGTTGGAAAGCCGGTGATTGCGTTTTCTCATTATGGGACCGTGACCTTCCATAATTCTCACGTCGGCGACACTCAGCCACCTAATAGAACAACGGAGTACTATTCTGCATGAAAGCAGATGAGAGTCTGCAACTGCATGCTGCCAGGGATCTAAAACCATTCCAAGGCTATCGTCCAGGACGGCAAAATATGCTTCTTTTTCGCAGCAACCTTCGCCAAAAGTATTGACTGGCCACTAAAAACTGAATAAGCACATCCACCCCATGGGACTAGCTAATAGCCTGTCTGCCGGGCATGTTACATTCAAGACCAGACGCCCTACAGATTTTGTGCGATTTTCCATGGCTCCTCCAAATAACAATACAACAATATATAGTGGCCTAAGTGTCGCCTAACTACCCGTTGCAATATAGATCCGCTTATTACTATAAACCCTCTTATTGTTTTCTATTGCGCAATGCAATATAGCGTAAACCTTCGCCTGTACCACAGTGGTGTATTTCCCTAGTGGGATGGTGATTTTTGTATCCCCCATATCACTATAGACTCCAGCTCCAGATCCATACTCGGCCTTTGATCCGTCCGTAAACCAGGCCAGCTTCTCGAGCTTGTCCTTGTATGCTGCTTTTCCCAGCTTTCCCGATCCATGATTCCCACCTCTAAATTCCTATTAAGTACACGTATGGGAATCATATGATCTGTTTTCAGTCCCTAGGTTTCCTCCCTCATGATTGCCAATTTTGTTGTGCCCCAATTCTGCATATCTGCTGCTAGGGATTTTAGCAATAGGGAATACCCCATTCTTGCCTCCCCCATTATCACCAGCGGTAGGAGGATTAGAAGAGATTCCATTGGTGCTGTTGGCGTTGTCCGCATTAATCCTGTTGTGCCCAAACACGCAAGCCTCTGTATCTCGCTGAGCTCGGTTATAGCAGTTTGTTGCTGCATGTTTGTCCACCATACCAAGAATGCATAAGTGATCATGGGTCTAACCACAGTGATATACGTCATTCTTGATTTTAATATCCCTGGTTTTCCATGGGCTCTCCTGGTCAACATAAGTGTTGTCCCTGCCTTGGATTTGACTCTCTGAAGCTGACTGTTCCAAGTAAGCCTTAGGTCCAGAACGGCCCCAAGGTATTTTACTTCCCCAGACAACTTTATTGTTTCACCCTGAAGTCTTAATGGTCCTAGGCCGTCCAGTTTCCTCCTTCTTGTGAATGCTATGGTGGTCGTTCTTAGTATAAGAACAACGCCATTTTCTTTCAATCTGAAAATGTAATAATAGAAAGAATACTTCCTTGCTAGAATCCCAACTAAGTTTTTCGTATGCCACAATCCACCCGTCAAAGGTAACCTTCTGGGTTCCTTCTGATAAAAGGAAGAAGTCCACCAAAAAACTCGAGGTCATACGTAAATGGATCAATTTCTGTTAACGACTTGTGTGTTAAATAAGTAAAACAAATTCAGTAACAATAATATTTATTGTATAAGCATGTACATGTACAAACAATATGAAATTCTTCATTGAAATGTTTAAATTTTCTATGCACTCGCAACAATTCAATTTGCATCAGTAAATTTGAATAGGATATCCATTACATAAGTTGTAGTACATACCAAATGTAGTGGGATTCGTGTGGGTAACGGATATTCAAACATGAAAAACTGTAAAATCTATTTCAAAAGCTGTAAGGACGTTACCAAAAGAGTAACGGATCACATTTTATAGAGATTATGTGTGTTACATGTATTTAGAAGGGAAAAACGATTTAAAAATAGCCAAACACAAAAACGCAAACGAAAAAATTATTAAAGTTAAAAATACTATTGAGGAGAATTTGACTTTTTAGTAGTTTGTGTTACATGCATTCGCCATGATCTCTCTTTCTATGTCCCGTTTCTCTATTAAAATCTGAAGTAAGCAGACTACATTTTTAAAGAAAGCCGTAAACAAGTTAGGTTACCACAGTGATGCACAAATACCTACAAAACATACGTGATTTGCCTATATAAAATAAATATATATTAAAATAATTAAACTTTAAAACAAAAAATACTAAACGCTTGCTTTAAAAAGCAAAACTTTCTTTTAAAAACGCGTTTTATTGAATTAAAGAAGTATAGCTAACAAAATATATTTCTTCGACTTAAGAAATCCTTTCTATCTGTGTAAATGAACAAAATACCGGTTCATTCATTTTTCCCCTCTTTCTATTATAGGTACCACCGTTCCTGAAAACAAATGTTATTGTGGAGAATATTGTTCGCCCTACGGAGCCGTAAACATCTCCATGTGCAGATACGGAGCCCCTGCTTTTGTATCACAGCCCCATTTCTTCAACGCAGATCCTTACTATTTAGATAAAATCAGCGGTTTAAATCCCATCAAAGAAAAGCATGAAATGTTCATGGTTGTGGAACCAGTAAGTGTACTTACAAGTCGATCAAACGAGATATTATATTTGTTATTGGTTAATTACTTCCCTTAGATGACTGGCATACCATTACACGTCGAAGCAAGATTACAGCTCAATATTCGAATTAAAGCTGACAATTCAATAGGGTAAGCTTTAATAAAATGAATTCCGTAATAACAAAAATTGATTAAACAGTTAAGTTAGATGCAGGATGAATGAATGTCAATAGAATCCCTGTAATACTTTGCAACAAATCCAATATTTTAAAAAAATATTCTTGCTGCATACATATTTGCTTCGTGCAAAAAGCTTTCTAACAGGATTCTTTATGCATTATACACAGAGGAGTTTAGACTTTTACAAAATATCCATTGATAAAACGACCGATACTACCATACACTGGTGTTTTGATTATATCCTGCAATCAGTATTAATTTTTCATTCATTCATGTAGACCTATCAATATAAATTAAAACACGAGCAAACTAAGGAATTTACCACAGTTTCGTAAGAAGTTTTGAAAGAATATTATTTATTCGTATGAATTAGGGTAGCAAGGCCATCTAGCGGTGGTTAATTAGTACGTAGGCGGTCGATGGCGATCGGTTATCTGATATCACCACCAAAAATCGGTAGATCGAGAGTCACGCGAAGTTAACCTTGAGGGGTCTAAAATCGCTGTCGTTGAAGTTAAATCTATTGTTAGATTTGTTACAATCTAGTGGACGCGCGAGCGTTGCTGTGCGCGTGTACACAAAAAGAAATGACCCAACTGGATGCAACTTATTCGATGAACAAAATACGACACGGTGAATATTAGAGTTATGTTAATCTAGGAGTCGGTAGTAAAATACAGAGATGCCCTAAAATAACTTTATTTACAGACAAGTAATCGAAATTCAACACAAACAACAGTTAATCGAGGGAGAAAAAAAAGCTATAATAGTGAACTCAAATTGATGTATAAAAAACACAGTTAATGGAATGAATAACTAACACGTTAAAAAAAAGGTTGATTGAACAAAGTAAATCGCCACGTGATCGGTACACGTGATCTGACAAAAATGTGGTAGACGCAGTTTCTGCAGTGAGTTTGAATATTATGTCTGGCAGTTATTATAAGGACCTCTTACGCAAAATAATTAAAGTAAAACAGAAAGAATACATGTAATGTAAAAGAAGTGTGAGGGATACTTAACACGTGGCTTGAAGGCAAGGGGCTTCGAAGTGTGGCGGTGCTGAGGGGCAGCGGAATGGTGTTAAGGTATCACTACACGAGTTTCACTGTACTAGTACTGAACTGTAGAAACGTTGGTCACAAAAAGAGGGCGAGCATTTTATAAGAAGCCCTAAAAATACATTTTAGCGTTACCACGTTATTATCAATCTGTACCTGGTTGGTAGGCGGCTTCCACGTGCTCGAGGTGTTGAGTTTATTACTCCACGATCATCTACGTGATGCTCTCAAATTGAGCTAAATACTACTGCTAATGCCTATTCCAATATACCCGGGGCGGATTTCCCATAGGTATTTTAAACAATTCTCAATTTCCAAAATCCAATATTCCGCACCATTAGCCTACAGTTGTAACCTCAACGACAGCGAGTTTATAAAAGTGCGATTCTTAAATCTCACACCGCTAACTACGCATGACTCTTGACCTATCGATTTTTGGTGGCGATATCCGAAAACCGATCGTTATCGACCGCCCTGTCTAAACTAACCGCCGCTAGATGGCCTTGCTACCCCAATTCACATGAATTATTAATATTTTATTTACAAAACTTGCATAAAGTGAAATCGGCACGTTATAAACCTCAACGCTGCGAAACATAGAAGCCATATTACACCTAGAGCTTTTAATTTTCCTTGTCTACATTCTCTTTTACCCTTTATATCCCATTATTATTGGTGGTAAATTACTCCGTGAGTTGGAGGATTGAAGAACGCAGAGTTGTTCTTATTATCATTATTTAATCTTAATCCGGGTATCAGCCGGCGTAGCACGTTGGGAGCGTGGGGAGGCGGAACGAAGGAGGATCCACGAGCATCGGACGCGTCGTGCCAATTCAATTTAACTTTTCATATTTAATTACGATCTGAAGTCAACATTTAATATTTAATTTAGTAATTAGTTTAATATCCACTTGCCTAAAGTTCTTGAAATATCAGCCTTCAACATAGTTTGTAACCTTCTGTAAAGTTCGAGTGATCACCCCGACTAACTATAGTATCGGCTTCAGAGGAGCCTCACTCCGGAGAAGTCTGTCGAACATTGCCGATCATAACTTTCTCTTATTTTTTTATTTATTCATTATTTAAGACTTTCACGTGGAATGAATATCATCAAATTATTCACCAGAAGTCTTGTTTTCTGTGTTATTAATTAAGAACTAAAGAGGTCTAATCCTACAGGTGGCCCGCCCGCGGCTCTCCTGTGCCGTGGGTCTCTGGGGCAGAACTCAAATAACGGAAGTGGCGCCAAATTTAGAACCCAGCCGTCACCACTGTGTTGGCCAGAGCACTGCCAAGAGGAGGGTGGGTACATTTCGGGGTTAGTGTTTAATTCATCGGGAGGCGTCGTAACGTATATACGTACGTGTCCCGTAACAGTGTGGCTTCGAGGCCCACGACACGAGTACGATAGGATCCCCGTATGGTACTCTTGTCGCACACGGCTGGTGCTAGTCCCGTATATGTGTGGCCAGAGCTTTACTCTGCTCTGCGGATGGTGGCGAACGTATGCTTGATTCATCTTTACCTAATCCATACATAAATACATCGAAGAAATACATTTCTTGTCCGACATATTATGCTCCCTATGTGCACTCGGTATATCAGCTTGCACCCCGTCATCTACCGAAAACGCCCTCGGATATAAAGAATCGCATAATATTCCTGTTATATTAATAGCTATAATAATAATTTTTTTGTATTTATTATTAACAAAATTTTCTTTTAGGATAGTGAGTAATATCCCGACTTTCTACTTTCCCATCATATGGTTCGAGCAAAAAGCGAAAATACCAGCAGACTTACATCTCTTGTTAAAACTTCTCTTGCATTTGGAATTGACCTGTAGATGCATCGGCGCTCTGATGGTAGTAATTGGATTGCCGTGGCTATTTTACTCGCTGCGGCCGTCATTTTCTCAGAAGACTTGTTGGAAATCAACAAAAGACACATACGCCATGCCCGCTACACCTCGGTTCGAAACCAGTGAAAGCGGAAAGCCCTTAATGCAATCGAAAAATAGCGCTGAATTACAAATACGATAATGCCATACATATTTATAAGTTAGGTTGATATTATTAGCTATATACACTACATACGCCAGTATTTTTATATTATACATATTACAAATTAATTTAATAGAACAGTTTTGTATATCCTGCCTAGTCAAATATAAAATATCAAAAAATCAAAAATCTGTTCTTACTTCTTATATGACTCCTTATAACTACCAAATTTGTTAAAAGACATCGTTGTTTGTGTTCGTTATTCAAAATTTAAGAACCCTTATTTGGCATGTAGGCTTACGCGAGCAAAAATTAATTCATACAATTTACTCGGTCGGTAAATTAGGTAACTCCACCTGGTGAAAATTATTGAGCCCATTAGTGTGTCGTCACAAAACCCAATTGGCATGGCAACACGCCATGTTCTTTTCCAAACAAAACCAATTACTTCTAACATAATCATCATTCCTTTGAAGTTGATTGCTTAGTTCTTAGCAAATTGTTATTTTACTGGTTTTCTAACAATATAATTGCATATTATGGCATAAAATTATTATTAAAGATTATTAGGGGCACAGGTAAAGCAAATATGAGGTAATACTCCTACAATAAAGAAGTGAGTACAATCACTTTACATAATTTGAAACAGCTACACGTAAAATATATTGTTTTCAGATTAAACTCACTGAAAATTGTAATATTGCAAGTACACACTGTACATGACCAAAAGGGCTGCATTACGTCACAATAGGGCAACATTTGCATACAATAATATATCAGTCACTAATAAGGCATGTCCGTGGTATGCCCCAAAACCCAGTTGAATACAATACAAACCATAGAACAAGTGTATCCAATCAAGGAATACTGAGTTACTGATAGAAATCTACCAGAATTGAAAATTTTAATGGTTTTTGATGAGGCTGTTTGATTTCTTGGTACATCTCCTAACGGATTGGTGGAGGAAGATGCGATAATTAAAATATAATGTATTTGCCATATTTTTTGAGTGAAAAATAATGTAATACATGCACGTAATTAAAATACTTAATAAAAGGAAGACTCATTTAGCCTACTATTTACAGTGTAATCGTAACACAATATAAGTTAATGTCTGTACGTGTTTGCATATATAACTTTTCTTCCTCTTGTTTAGTAGTTCAACATTCTGGCATATATCTTATTAGTCGCAACTAATACGCAGTATCGGGAAATTCACACCACACAAATTGATTTAATAAAATTCGGCACATATGTTTCATGAGCACGTCGGCTCTCATTGTCAACCAATTCCCGAATAACGAAAGTTATATCTAACATGCACGTTTAAGAAGGAAATATGTACATCTATCTCTTATTTTATGAACACACTTATAGTAATATATCCGAAAAATCTGCCTGACCCGAATAGCAGGTAGTATTTATGAACGCAGGGCGTGCAAGATCTGTTCTTGCGCCTTTAAGAAACATATACAGAATATCCCATTCATTCAATCGATGAATTACTTCCGATAATTTGAAATTATTAAGAAACGTAAGTTCGCCGCGAGAACTAGACGCGTATGAAACGATATAT
>JARFOC010000480.1:738918-757158 GCA_031763485.1 Osmoderma eremita
TCGGAAAAGTGGATATTGTACTTAAATTCTAAGCGTTCGTATCATTGGTTATCGTCTACCGATTCAGTACCACTCACTTCCAAAGTTCCCTTGCACCCAAACAAGATTTTATTGTGCGTTTGGTGGACAAAAAAAGGAATTGCTCGTAATTAGTTTTTGGAAATGGGGCAAACCATCACGGCTAACTTGTATTGTGAACAGCTTCAGCGAGTTCAAGCAGCACTCTTGGATTAATCGAAAAAAAGTGGTATCCTTACAGGATAACGTAAGACCGCGTACCGCAAAAGTAACCCGAGAAAATATTTCTGGGAAACATTATCACACCCTCCATATTCACATTTCGCCACCGCTTTTTTTGTTTCTTTACAACTTTATGAACCATAGACAGTTCAAGATTCGAGTTGATGTAATAAATGCAGTCTGTCAATTTTCTGATGAAAAATCCATAGAGTTCTACAATACCGGCTTACAAAAATTGATGTCGCGTTGGCAAACGATCTTTAGTGCGATGAATAATAGTCTATTGTTGTTTCTTAATAAATATTTATATTTTACCGTCAAAAACCGCGCGAACTTATGTGGTTACCTGACACATAACCCGTATGTGTCAGGTAACCAAATAAGTTCGCGAATCGAAAAAAATAGTATGTGGTAGTTGTGATGATATACTACGGAATAGTACATTTAAACAAACACAATTTATTTATTATATCTAAAAAATATTTGCTTCGGATATGGTAAATAAGTAAAACATTATCAGCCAAATAATAATATACTATATATATAATATATGTACATACATATACGGAAGATGTAAGGTATATTTATATTAGTAAAAAACCATTAAAACACTTCAGTTTTCATTTAAAAATAACTCCTCCATATTTAATATTTGCAAGGTACTAAACACTTTCAAAATTCGAAGCTGTAGGAAATTTAGAACATTGTATCTTTGTAAATATAACGTAAGTTTAGTAGATTCTTATAGACGCATGTAATATGTAGTAACAATTTCTCTGTAAATTATTCATCCCTCAATTAACATCATTATATTCTCCAAAACCTTATACACATACATATTTGAATTATATTATGAATGCTATTGAATCAAAATAGAAGACCACAACCACAACATTTCTAAAACATTTGTTGTGTACGATGAAATTCTCACAGCAACATAAATTTGATATGTAACACATTCTTGCTTGACTCGACGTGTTATTTATGGCATCTTTCAGATTTGCAACATCAAATGATGCCAGATTTCAAACACAAGCGTTGGTAAAACACACGGGACATAAGTTGTGTATATCCTGATTTATTGAATGATGAATCGAAGCGATCTAGAGACTCGGTAATTAGATGGATTATTACGCAATACACTTTCGATGGTACGGTAAACACATATACAGAATAGGTGAACATATAGATTATGTGCAGTATAGTAATGGATAAATTTAATGAGTTCCGATTTTTTTTTCTGTGTTCGAATGTTAGTGTGTGGAAAAATATAGTTTTGAAATTTAGAAATTCGATTTATAAATGTCTGTATTAACGACGATAACGGTGAATATAAATAAAAGTTGTTTGCATGCCCTGTTTAACACGTAGTTTTAAAGTGAAGGTGCTTTAAACAGAATCCGATCGAGACCATATTAAAGAAGATATATCCTTACACCTTTTACACACTTACTGTTGTAATAATTGAATAGATTGAATTGATGTGAGATTGACGACGTTGAAGTATTTCTAAATGGGTTGATGCTTTTATGTTATTTTTATTGTTTCTTGGATTAATATTACATATCTGTCGTTTCGACAGTCTATTCACTGTCATTTTCAGGGCATTCCTCCGAAGGAGCAGTTCTAATCATAACTAAGTATTTTTTTGCGATTGGAAACTCAAGAAGCGGGACAAATATCAAATAATTGGTAACCAAATGTTTTTGATGCATGGTCAACACTATACTGATACATACTCATCCTGCTGAAAATAATTAACGAATATTTCATAAAAATGATATTAAATTAAAGAAAAAATATTTCTTACAAAGAATTTAAATTAATAACGCGTATGATTCCAACAAACTGCTAAAAACGCTTGGCATTTGATGGCATGGCATTCCTCACTGACAGCAATTTGTAATTCTTAAAATGTTCTGCGTGGTATATTTCGGGCAACAACACGTCTCCCCAAATCATCCCAAGTGCGTTTCATTGAATTACCATCTGGGTACTTGGCTGGACATTTTCCAACATTTACCAACTTCACGAAATCAATTATTCACGATGTCTGCTCGATCGTCCATAAAAGTCAGTGGAGAGGAAAAGTGATGACGTCAATTAGTTTTGTTTGGAAATCTACGCAGTGCCGCCAACAGCGTAAAATGACTAAAAGAATGATATTTTTTATCATTATACCCTGCCTAGGTTTCCAAACAAAAGAAATAACCTATTAATTTTCTGTCATTCTGTTATTTACATGTGTTTGGATCTTTCTTTGTATTGTGTTTACTTTCTGTTTCAATAATTTAAATATTTTTAAGACAAAAAAATTGTCTACATCTTTTCACATTTTGCCCTTGGTGAGACTGTGCAGGTTTCCAAACAAAATTTACGTCACACTTTACTTGGTTGTGTTCTTCTACTTTCCAATTGACCTGTGGCCCTTCAAGACTCCACCTCGACAGATCGTAGTGTTTCCATTTCAGACGACACTCAACATTGCAAATTTCCACCACCAATCACAGCGGTAAACCTCTAGGTACTGCACCAGGAGGGTGTTAAAGGACCCTTTTATGCCCTCCAAACGTGATCGCTTTAAAGCACGTATCGACATGTTAGAACACATCTGCGTTTTTGATTTTTGTTTAAACAGGTTGACACTAGTTTACAGAAATATTTGTAGGTGTTGTATTAACTGACACTACTTTTTATTATCAGCATTATTAATATCCATTAATTGTTCTGAGCAGTGCATTCTGATGGGATGTGAGTGGTTAGGCTTGAAACGTATAAGTGTACTGTCGTGTGTGTATTGTGTATCCTTTACGTTTAAGTGTATCATTCTCGTTCCTGCGCACCAGAACATTACATAAAGGATCCTAGTTTCCTGTTGAACTTGATGGATAGAAATTTATGATGAACTATAGACGAGTTAACCAACTGGTTAACTAATTAACTGCTTCTGGAAAGAGCTTATACATGATCTCTTACTCTATGGTCACCAAGCAGATAGTATTCTTGTGAATAGGATCTCCAATAATCATATACGAACTATATTTATCAGAAAGTAAAGATAATTAAATGCCAGAAAACCAAAAAAGGTACTTCGAAATTCAATATCCACATGTTTCACAAACAAATATACATAGTTTAAAACTATATGACGGTAATATCCGCTACATACATATGTACATATAAATGATAATAATATACGTTTATTGTCCAACAGATACCCATTATAGGACATATAAAGAATATAATACGCATACACATATACATCACAGCTGTCTAATTACATCTAGAGTAACGGAGAACATACAAAACACATAAGATTGCTATAACGATATAAACTATTACTTGGCATTAATGAAAATAGCATAATCTGCCGGTTTACACATGTTAAAAATGGATGTAGTGAATAATAAATTGGTTTTAGGAATAGGTAAGGAGGCAGTGCAGGAGTAGCGAGATGAATCGTGAGGAGCATGAAGGTTTACCTTGGAAGTGAGATCTGTACAATCAAGTCTCCCATTAATCACCTTCCACATAAATTGAGATGATCGTATACCTCTACGGTTTTGCAATGACTCCATCTTGTGCAGGCGTTATAGTCGATACCTCTTGGCGAATATTCGCCATCAATTCTAAAAGATAAAAATCTTAGAAGTCGACGTTGAATTCTTTCCAAAGCTAATTGGTGGCAGATGTAGTATGGTGACCAAATCTCGTCACTCAAGGCAACTAATTACGAGTATAGCGTTTCCAGAGTGCGTCATTAAACGGTTTGGTATTTCTCATTATAAAGTCAGTAGATTAGAGGAAGCGGAGACGGTATTCTGAACATGTTGCACAAAACTTAGACGGTTATCAAAAAGCACATCCAAATGTCTAATCGATTCGCCCGTAGCTACTGTATTCACATCATTATGATACATTGGCGCAACTTCATTCTTTCTTTCGAGTAAAGAATACACATTGACATTTGTTAGGATTTAATTTCAAGTTGTTGATTTGTTGAATACGATTTCGTGAGTTCGACGGAAGTATGCGACAATCCAAAGATGTCTAGCCTTTTTAGAAGTATTTCATCATCAATGGTATCAAAAGCGCTGGAGAAGTCTGTATATATACATCAACTTGTCTGCGACTATCGAGTACTTTAGCAATATAATGCGTAATGATTGTCAAGTTAGTCACAGTGGAATGTCCATGCATAGAACCATGTTGACGTGGAGATATTGTAAAAAATGTTACCATAAAATTATGTGCTCATATACTTTTGCAACGTTGGATAGTGTTGAAGCAGGCCTGTAGTTTTTTAAGATGTTGCCACTTCCATTTTTATAAACAGTTATTATTCGAGCTCTTTTCCATAAATTAGGAAATGTTGATGTGGCTATAGACAGGTTAATAATTAATGCAATAGGTTTAGCTAGCGTATATCTCGCGTCACTAATTAGAAAGTTAGATACACATCATTACCAGCTGCGCATTTATGTGATAACTTAGACATTGCCTGAATTACTTCTTTCTCCGTCGTTGGTGTAATGAAAAAAAAAAACAAATGTTTTTGGATATAGTAACAGTTCGATGCTGAAAATTAGTGCATAAAGTTGGCATACTTTGAAAGGTTGCAGCGAAAGCTTCAACTATCGTCTGAGGATCGCTCACATACGCATCATTAATGCTAATGGTTGCCGAAATTCTAGTGCAGCCCTTCTTCCACTGTATATGTTGAAACATCTGACGTGGATCGGTGATCATAGATTCCTGAACTCTCCTTAAGTAATTCTCATACGCACTCGAAGTAGCATTCTTGCATAGCAGCGTTAATCTTAAATATAGAAAATAAAGCCCATCTAAGCGCCGATATTAAAGAAAACCGGGCCACAAATTACCGAGCCACAGATATCTAATTTCGTTTAGTTTAGTTATTGAATCGCCAGTTCGTATGGACGACCACACGGGAATTTATTTATATACTTTTACGACGTTTCTGCAACATCCGCCGAAGTTAACTCAAAACGAAATAAAACGAACAAAACCGCACGCGCACTTGCGACTGGTTCCGTGATGTTAAGTTGTAACTTGCAACAACTGAGAGACCCAAGCATCGGTGGTGAGATACTATGTATCAAAGCTTTCGCTAATACGGTATCAGGAATATGTTCTGTTCGTATTTAACGACCTCTCTTAGAGTAGAGCACGCGGTACTGTATTGCGAAAACTATTCAGGAAATGACAATAAACGGTATAGATTTTCAAAGTAGGAAAAGCTCATTTCCTACTCTTTACAATGATGTTAATTTTCCGCGGGTTTACTTAAAAATTCTCATTGAATTTTTGAAAAAAGTTTCGCATTCGAATAAACAGAGCGGAAGCTAAATATGTAATTAAGATATTTAATTTATTGTTGTGTGTTTGCAGATGGAAAGAAAGATGATTATAGTTTACATACTTCAGTGTATATCATATTATATTGCCTTGCTGTTTTACATTACCTTTATCAGTAATATCTATGTAGTATTATTACTTATTGAATTAATTCAGGTGTTTAATTCCGTATAATTAATTAAAACGATAGAATCGTGGTTTCTATAATTCCGAATGAAAGTTATATCAATTGATAGGTATCTTGTTTTACTTACAATTAGTTTCTGTATTCTTGTGTGTATGTATCGTATTTATATATTTGACACAACGATCGGTAATTACACGATTTTCTTGCTCTGCTTTCTGATTATCTTTAAGGAAAAAATCTTTTATCTACATTTAGATCTGTATATATTCACAATTACATAATATACCATTACTCATAAACACTAGCTGATCTTAAGCAACATTATTGCTATTTGGTAATATCACAAAACACATTTACAGTCAACAAGTCATCTTTTTGCTATTCACTGCTTCTCTTATCTACTATATATATATATATATATAATATATGTATAGTAGTCACCCCCAAGGAGGTATCGCCGCGTCTAAAGCTTTCTAAATCTGGAAAAAATTGCGGTGTAGATCAATGCCCATTCATTTCTGTTTATATCATCCCGCATATGCCTCTCCATTTGTTTCTGTCTTTGGTCTTCTCCTACCATCTGTATACGCCACCTACGCCAAGGTCAGTCTTCACCTTCTGCAGCCATGTAGTTCTGCGTCGCCCACGGATTTTTCTTCCTCCAGAATGCCATTCCAAGATATTGTAAATTGTAGTTTTGTTCCCAGCTCTCCACACATGACCCAACTATCTTGTCTTCTGTTGTTTTATTTTTCTGAGCACATCTATACCTTCCCATTCGTTTGGTACCTCATAATTTGTTCTGCGCCTATATTCATTTTTATCTGTTTTCATCGGTCCTAGTATCTTAATGTTTTTCGTTCTTATATTCTCAAATCTTCCTCTTGCTTCTTTGTCATTGTTATTGTTTCTGCCGCGTACAGGATTGTTGGTTGTATTATTGTTTTATAAATTCTCATTTTTGTTTTTCTCACCAATATTTTACTTTTTAAGAGTCCTCTATTTGCCTGGTAAGTTTTGTTTATATTCATTATTCTATCCTTTATTTCTACATCCCTGCTGCCATCGTTTGTTATGGTTACTCCCAAGAATTTAAATGTATTTACCACTTCAAATGTATAGTTTCCAATTTCATTTGTGTCAGTCCTATGTTCCTGTTCCGTATTTGATCTGATCATTTTTGTTTTTTCTGGATTTATTTTCAACCCCATTTTGTCACCCTCCCTTACTATTTCCTCTAGCATTTTTTTTTTGGTTACCTGCTGGTTTTTTGATATAATTACAATGTCGTCAGCTATTATCTATCCTGCCTTTGTTCTTACGGTTCCATTATCTATTTTTCTTAACACATATTCTTTTATCTATTAAAGTAATCTTTATAGTGAAAAAATATCGCACCTTATTATAGAAAATCAATCATAATACTGGAACGTTATAATGGTTTTCTTCACTAAATTTACTTAACCTATCAAATATAGGTGTAGATGGTGATGAAAATCCCAATCTGTTATTCGCTTCAAAATTTTATCTATAGACGATGGCATGAATCTTAATGAATTGAAGAAACGTTCAGAATGTAATGGACAAGCCCCGTCAATTCCTTCAGGGAGATTCAGATCTTTCGGGAAATAGAAGCCGAATATTCACAAAGCCCTCACACTAATTGAGAGAACTCTATTGCCATCGTACAAAGTGGTAACTCATTTTATCAGTTGGGAGAAACAATGTTTAGTGAAAGTTGTGCTAAACAATTTAACATTCTTGTGTCAAACGATACAATGTTGCGGTAAAATTAACGCCGTACCGATATAACGATGTATTTCTATGAACTTTTACAGCATCTTGCGGCGATTCCAAAATTTATTGTAAACGTACTAGATTCGTATGCCGGGGACGCTGATGCTAACGTTAAACTATTTATCATCAGGGTTAATTTAATACGCACAGGACTGCCACATATACGATTTTTATTTGAATTTAACATTAGAGTTTCCGAGGCACAGTCGATAAAGGTGAACTCTATTTTGTGGGGAATAATAGAAAATATAAGTCCAGCTAGGGACAGATGATAGGTATACAAAATGTTACATCAAAGAATACCTTTTTTTATTTTGTAAATTAACATAAAAAACATTACACACAAAACACAACAGAAAGGTTTGGAAGAATTTCATACATTACATCGCAGATCTACCAGACGAAGAACGAAGCGCCAGTGCAGTTAATCGAGCCCAAGTTGCCACAATAGAATCTGGAGACCGAGGAGGAAGGCCGTTCGCTGATAATACAATATGGAAACCGTCGACATAACAGTTATTTCGCGGTACAATACATAATAGGAGCAGCTTGCTGTTGTGATAGTAAGAGATAAAAAGTTGCTATTATATTCTATACTGCATACGGAGGTTGAGACGATCTATAGGAGTTGCACTGCAAATTGTCAGTGTAAATTTGGAATACAAGGATTATGCTGAAATTAGCACTGATGGAGTTCAATCCGTACCTAGAAATAGCGACAGGTTATTCCTAATGAAACTCCCCTATGTAGTAGGCATTTACGAAAAACTTAATTATTTTTAATGTTGAACATCGGGGAAGTAAAACATATAATACATATTATTTAAGTAAAGGGACAAAGCCTTTTTTTCTAGGAAAATACAGTTATAGAACATCAAATTAAATAAGATGTTTACCATGATGTGTGAATTTATCCAAAGTTAACCGCCGGGGATTAAAAAAACGGTGTTGCTAAAAACAGTGGAGTGACATTTAGAGAATAAAAAGTATTTGCAGGAAGTGCGTCACTGAAATTCATTTGAAAGTACACCCACCGCATTATCGCTGCAAGAAGAACAACTGAGATTTTTCTTCAAGTATCACAGAAAAATCAAAATTTGCAGTCAAGTCCTTAACAAATATCAGGGGTGAAGTATCTCTTACTGAATTATTCTAATATTTTGAGAGGAAAGGAAAGAAGAGATTCTGGTTAGCGACTGAGGAAACTCGGTCAATGGAATTTACAAAATAAGGTGGCTTTAGTCAACTTCCACCATATTATCTATTCCTTCTAGGAATTCAATACAGTCTTCAACACAGCTCAACAAGGAATCTTGTGAGCATTTCTTCATGGTTTTTCTGAGCTAGTAATAAGAGCGAAATATTTTTGATCCTGCCTTTAAAGTGGCAACTCTCAAAATGAACTGTTTGTCCAGTGTGACGTGGACAGATTGAGAGATTTAGTTAGGGCAAATGCATCCTCACGAGCTTGGCACATTTTTGTTCAATGGTCCAGCACTTTCTTAACAATTTTGGCCTGGATACTGTAGCCTTCTTGCCTCAAACTCTTTTTAGTAGCAAAACTTAAAATTTAAAATAAAGTTTCCAGATATTGCTAAACACACGTCCTTTACTAAATATGCAATTATAAAGGAAATTTAATGGAAGGTATTTCGACATATATAAATGGACAATTCTGTCTAAACTTTTTAGTGTCCGATTTTATTGTGTAATTGATGTTTACGATTCGTGATAGTGTGTGTCGTCTCACTCACTATTGTGAATATTTTCTTTTTATGGAAATCCAAGGAAATTTTTGATATTTCCTTAAGGTCGAAGTAATTCTATTTTAATATTTGTATTTACATATTTATATCTTACGCACGTCGATTTCTTGGTGTTTACGATCAGCGGGAAAATACCGACTGGCATTGCAACGAGAGTCAGGATGTAAAAGAACTCTAAACGTATAGATATACCAACATACACACGAATATAACGATACACACTCGCAGATACATAACATTACATTGTATGGAACGTTGTTTGCATGAGTGTGTAGTCGTTTGACCCTGATTTGGCGGTCGCATGGTAGAAATGCATGCGACCTTAGCTTACTGACTGACTGCGAGGCCACTGAGCGTAAATCAATTTATCGCATAACCAAAAGTAAAAACGCAGCAGCATACGGCACATATGTATATCGCTTTAGCGTCCGCTTTAATGCAGATTTACATGCGTGTAGATACGGATATGTTAAATGTTTCAATGATCAGGTTTAATATGTACGATAGACTCAGTCATGTAATGACATTATCGCATTCGTGGGAAAATGGTTCCGTATTTTCGAATGATGTATGAATGACTCAGACACCTTTGGACAACGAATGAAGCCAGAGTGTTCAGTATGCTATTTATTTATTTATTTTTTGAAGGACGCTGTTTAATAATTACGTAGGCACGTAGTAAGTCCGTGTTAATAGTGAAGGTAATTTTATTATCGGCAATAAATTTTCACTTTAGGCAATGTGGGTTGGACCACTCATTCTTATTTATAAGTTGGAGTCGTTTCAAAACATAGTGCAGATTCTCAAGAAAGAACATACCTTGTATATTGGCTATTTAAGACTATTAACAGAAGTTAGTAAAATGATATCGTTCAAGAAATTTATAGAATTGTACATAAATTTCAAAAGTTCCTTTTCATTTCTTCTCCTAATTGGACGTCTTTTTGCAGAAAGGATCTAACCCCAAACACAATATGTTGAGTAATTAAGTGTTAAACTTTTGACAATAATAGAAAACTCAGTTCACATATTTAAGACACTTTGAAGTGATAAAACCCTAGTATTTAAATATGTGTACAAAATATTACATTATATGATTTAAAAAGATATTACTTGCTATAAATTTTTTGATATTTGTGGGTTGATTCCTTCATGCTAAATGAAATTTAGCTCATTTTTGTAAAAAAAAACTTTATTGCCTAAAGAGGTAGGGCAAAAAATACAGAAGTTCTAAAATTAATAACCCACTGAGGGTTCTACTTCAAAATCAGGAACTCCACTGAATCCATCCACATCGTCGACGATGTCCGTACCGGTAATATTTTCATAAAATTGTTTGTCATCATTAGGAATCAAGTGCATCCGGGACTTTATGTCCTCTATTTTTGGATTTGATATAGTTTTTCCTTCAAGCCACATTGGGACTAGCAAATCTTTAAATAAACCAAGGCGTCCCTTTTGTTTTCTTTTTTAATGTCCATTTCAGCATACGGGTTCTCTACGAAATTGTTACTCGTAAAAATTGAAAATGTTTTTTTTCTTTATCAAGAGGTATCTCTCGTGCTTTCAACCAACTAACCTTCTCATTCATAACGTCGACTTTTCTATTTACGATTGTTTTTTATAGCACGGCAGTTCCGTAAAATTCAGCGGAGTTCATTCGTCTTACTTTAAATTTGTTTTTTGTATGACAGTTTTCCATGATTCTTATATAATGATCTGCAGGATAAAGGCGTTGTTGATGTGTGAATGCACTTTTGACGTCTGAAAAATCTGAATCATTAGTGATTTGAAAGATGCATGTGCCTGCAGCATGGCTTTGATCATGAGTGTCATCTATATGTTGCGGTTTTGATCGCCGCAAGAATCTGACCGCAAGATTAATTCGATAGTATCAGATAGATTTTCTTTAATATGCTTTATTAAACATCAGCCAATTTCTTGGGCTTCGCGTCCTGCTTCGTTTTCTGTCCACACATAAAAGTGACCCTCGTTGGTTGAACAAGAGTGAACGCCTAAATTGTAGAGCCAAATCTGTCTCTTGTAAAACAATATTCCGGTGGCAAACCGTGGTACTTAGTGGCAGTGTTTTTTCAAGGTCGAATGTTAAACATTCTATTTTATTGTTTTCTTTAACTTTGTTCATGTCATTCTTCATTTGGTTTCGCGCTTCCTGCCAATTTTTAATATGGTTGTCGTGTTCCTCTCTGAGTTTTTTTTTGTTCGTCGCTAGTTACGGCATTGTGGATGTGACTATGGTATGCGTCGCACGTGTTACAGGTATCCTTTTTATTTGCTTAAATTTTAAATTAAATTTGGTTAAAAAGTTACGTCTGTATGCCTGAAAACTAACCGGACTTTCTACTTGTTTTTGTTCTGGTGTTATTCATACTCGTATACACAAAAACACGTTTTTCACCGATAATCTCAATTTTGATTCAACAACTGTCACAATGAATTGTCACCTACCTATTATGCAGAAAGGAACCAAGCCAAGAAATGATCCAAGAGGCTTGGTTCCTTTCTGCAAGCAGCCGATTTTGAAAAACTAATTAGTGGGTCAGTTAATTTGGTCAACAGATTGGACTAGGTCTATATTGGGACTGGGATAGTTTTTGCAGTAGAGTGTATGCCTTCTAATACAATATTACGCACAATCTGCAAATTTCACAATTTTGTGGGTTGGTTCCTTTCTGTAAGAAGGCGTCCAATTATGATTATTTGTCCTGTTTTCATGAGTGAAGAGTCACGACATCTTGAATCGGTGCAATTTGGTAACCATGGCTTGCTAGCCTAGGTGATCTTCTGCTTGACACAGATTCGCTTATAATGATTCATCAGTGATATCTCTCTTGTTTCTCTATTGTCCTTTTGCTTTCGATTTTACTCTCAGTTTTTCCAAGTTGTGTTTGTCTTTTCTTATGATACGATCGAGGTATTCAATTTGTGTAGCTGAATATATTTTCAGGGTCATTTCGATTGTATAACGCCCATTAGGTATTCCACATCTCTTTTAATTTGAAAGGCAGCGTACTTGGTGTATGACTCAGTATTTTACGTAAGGACGTTTCTTCTGAGAATGTTGTATATGTTACTTTCCACATCCTACGGGAGCAGCATATATGGCCACAACAGCAAATCCCATAAGCACACCAAGCCTGGAAATAAAAGATGTCTGGTTACCAATAATTAAGCAGAAAACCGGCAACGGTACGGGAGACAAAATAAATAGAAGAGCGCATAGAGATCTGTCAGTTGTATGTGAGTTAAGTTAGTCAAAGATATGTGAGCTTTCAAAAATTGGTTCTCAGATATATTTACCAGAACGAATTTGACAAGAAGCACCACTTATCAGGACTACTCTGAGGGCGGCAGTATACAAATTGCCGAAACGTCGGATGAACAAAATCCATCAAACGATGGAAATAGTTCATATAACAACAATTCAAAAAATCCTATGGGAAGCTAGTTTCTGAGGGATTCTGAGATCTGGAGGAGCGTTGTTTCAAAGCACAGGCATCCATGGTACTGGTGTGGATTTAATTGTTCCAGATACTGTTCTGAACGCATCGTTTAATATTGAAAATTATTCAATGAGTTACCTACAATAATAGAAAATCGTGAAAACTTTTATATTGCAATGTTTCAAATTGGTTATAATAAATTGATTAATTTTATTTAATATAAATTTGGATTTTCCTTCATGTCAAGTTGACACAATCCGGGCAAATGAGTGACAATTATCTGAAGGTCGGCTTATGCAGCGTCCTGTAACGTAATGTAATTAAACATTTAGCGCAACGTAACATGATTTAACTTAAGAAAAGAAGTGCGTTTATGCACTGATGTAATTTTAGCGTTGCGCATGCAAGGAACGTTAATCGGTTGACAAGAGACCAAGTACGGTGTTCTGGAAGTATAGGATTTTTTGTTTTGCCCTTCTGTAAAGTAGGTCCAACCATTTTTGATAAATTCTTAAAACTGCTCGGTGTCATCCTCATGTATTTCAAAATAATTCAGTGTCTGTTAGATACATATTCTTTACTAAATTGACAAACATGCCATTTTCTTTTTTCATGCGATGCACCGCCCAATGACGCTTTCTTTTATTGATACTTCTAGGTATATACAGATACCAATATCAGCATGGAAATAAATAAGATTATTTCTTCTGCCATTTGTAAAATAAAAACAAACAAGAAACTAATGGAAATCACACTAGACTACACAGGAGGATGTCAAAATGAAATAAATTCAAGATATTGCACGTGCGTAATATATGATTTCATTTAATGTCATGTCAAATATCTTAAGTTACACTAAATTACTGCATAAACCGACCGTTAAATATTATTAGGGGCACAGGGAAAGCAAATATGAAGGAACGCTCCTGCAATACAGAAGTAAGTACAATCACTTTATATTATTTACATCAGCTACACGTAAAATATATTGTTTTCAAAGTAAACTCACTGAAAATTGTAATATAGCAAGTACACATTGTACATGACCAAAAGAGCTACATTACGTCACCATAAGACAATATTTGCATATCATAATATATCAGTTACTAATAAGACATGTCCGTGGAATGCTCCAAAGCCCAGTTGAATCCGATACAAACCATAGAAGAAATGTATCCAAGCAAGGAATACTGAGCAACCGATATGAAGCTATCTATAAAGATTTTAGAGGTTTTTGATGAGGCTCCTTGATTTATTGGTACATCTCCTAACGGATTGGTGGAGGAAGTTGTGATAATTAAAATAAAATGTATTTTTTTGGATGAAAAATAATGTAATACATGCACATAATTACAATACTTAATAAAAGGAAGACTTCTATTTAGCCATTTCATAACAAAACATTATCCTACTATAACACAATCTAAGTTAATGTCTGTACGTATTTGCAGATATTCTTTCTCTTGTGTGGTGGTTCAACATTCTGGTATTTATCTTATTAGTCGCAGCTACAAATTAGTGACCACTGGTTGGCACAGATGGCTGATGTATACAATATAAGTCTATTATTATTTTGTTATTTTAATTTATTATTTTTACGTCCTTCTATGTCCATGATCATGTGTATACAATACAGCATTAATCAATTTATTTCTTTAACTCAGAGTTCTTTGAAAAATTCTTACACTTCTCCTGTAAATGTGAGGTTATGTAGTTTGTTTTGTTTGGAAAAAGTTTCATAGGGTTGCCTTTTTTGACGTCAGCACTAATGCTCTCAATTGCTGCAGAATTTACCCAGAAAATGCGGTATAATAAAAAAGATTTGTTCGTCTCAACAAATTATTAGGTCTTTAACTAAGACCAACTTTCATATAAATTAAATTCAATGAAATATTTTAGTATGGCACTTGATAAATGTAATGACGTCAAGTGCATGGCGTAACGAATGATTTCCATTCACATTATTGTTCAAAAAAATGTCGATGTTATTGCGAACTGTTGAATTACAAAGCTTGCATGGACGCAGAATAGCTGAAGACCCTTTCATAAGTTGTAATTGATTTATGATAAACTACGATTGTATCTTAAATATTTGACTGGGCGATTGCTGTTGGTGCAAGTAATAGACAGTTAAAAAACTGGATTGGCGTCACAAGTTTGCTAGCAAGTAGATTATGTTGGAAGAGACTTCCAAAATGTAATGAATATTGCTATGTATAAGGACCAATACTTCAATACTGTAAATATAAATGCTTTCCAGTATAAGTTATCCATAATTGAAAAGAGTGAAATTGAAAAGCATCAGATGGATCGTTTTCAAAGCCTCTCTGGACTGGAAGTAAATTCTAATTTTTCAACAGACCATTATAGCAGTCTACTGTAACAACTATTTGAAGAGTTTAATAGTAGAAGTAGAAATAAAAGCTTATGTCAAAAAGGTAATCTATTCCGAAGATCCATTTAGTGCAATAGCTGCAAATTATAGTACTGGTGTTGATGACGTAACTTATTTTGATGGATTGCATACAATCTGTGCTTCTTCCTATTGTAGCGATCACTACACCGCTATTCCTCTGAATGCTCCATCACTTATTTTTGAATTAAACTAATCCAGATATATGTATATATGATTGACAAATAAATTCGGTTGGTTTTTGTTTTATTGAAAGTTCATTCCGATTTATTCATTGTAACAAAGCAATAAAAGTATCTTGGTATAAATTTGTGTTGTATTCACTTCACAAAACAATTTAAGACTTATATTGGATCAGCCTTTACAAATTTAGAGATCAGTTAATTTATTCGTAGTACAATTTATGTGCAGGACAATATAGTATCATACTTTTAGAATGAAGATATTTGTCAAATTTCTGACATTATATTAACGCTTCAAATATTTCCGCAATCCCCTTTCGTTGTAAATAAAAATAGAAGATGCACATTAGACGCAGACAGGAAACGATGGTGCATACATATTCAATGTATGCGCAAGTCAACATACACAAACGGGTGCACATCTCTGCTGTCACATTATTAAATTTTAAAATAGGAAATTTCATGAACTTAACGTCAGGATCCTGGTGATTTATAGGTGTTTCGTATTCATTTAGTTCAGTTACCTTGCATGCGCTTTTACAAGCTGCCCTTGGTTAATTTATGTTATGTATCAACATCTTAAGGAGGTTACGATCTAGGAAACCCGGGTATCTTACGTAAACATCTTTCTGAATTATATAAATATCTGTAACGTAAATAGTAAACAAGTTGTAATAGATGTTGTGCTACTACACGGTGTTGATATGATCTTGATGATTCGTTTTAGAATTGTTATTTATTTATATGTAATAAATTTTTGTTTTGGTTTTAGCTACACCTATAGTGGTGGTATTGAATCATTCAATGATTTTTTCAATGTCCTCCTATCTATGATTTTGATGGAAACGAAGAGTTCTAGGCAATAAATTGCTTCTTACAAACCCAAATGCGTCCAGAAAAAGACATTTACATACACAGCCCGAACCAATATTGGAACGAGTCATCACAAAAGGTAAATAATTTTATTTTAATAATTTTCTACGTAGTATTAGTACATGAGAAAGTTTGTGTTTTAAATTTGGGATAAACTACCTACATAAAATCGAAATCTGCTATGTTGGATATTCTCAAACCGTGGTGGGTTCCTAGGAGGTCCAGTTTCGATCTTAGTATGTATCAATGATTCAATATCGGAATAGTAGTTATATGGGGATGAAATCAATATTATATTATTACTATTAGGTCGCTTACTGAGAAGATGTGTAATTTACTTAAATCATGCAAAATATTTGGAGACATATAGCTTTAAAATTAGAGCAAAAGCCGGAGCCCTTGAAGGCCTGTATAGCTGCTATATATATATAACAAATAGTGAGAAATTACCCATAATTTCTCAGAGACTTACACATGGTAGCTACCTACGATTTATCCCTTCCACTCTTAAGAATTGCTAGTATTATCATTGATCCCAGGAATTAAATTGTTGTTGTTGGTATTTGCTGTATCTGCCTAGCAAGTTCTGGTAGTACAGGATGAATAACCCAAAATGTCTACCGCCGCGCGCCCGCTAGCTGCCTACCCGTTACCGCGTCAGTGCACCAACCGCGGAACCAAAACCGAGCGCATACATATATAAAGGGGCTGGGTACGAAGACAAGTTGCAGAGGTATCCGGTGGTCGTGTTTTCGCTTATACGCAAAGCGCCCAGCCAACTTCGGATATCAGGTCCAACAGCCTCACAGCATGTACGGTGTTATACGAATGTATACATCAAATGTGCGCATAGACAACACTGTCCTACTCAAAGACTTTGAGTTGCGATTATGTGAAATATACACATTTATTTTTATGTATTTATACATTTGTCCGTATGAGTATTTAGTTTGAAGTCGAGAATAAAGCTTGCAACGCTTTTTTTTTCATTTGAAAAAGGTAGAATTATCTGATTTGATTTGGACTTTCTAGTAGATATATCAAACTATTTAAATATTTTAAAATAACCAAATGACTCTTTTGTGTTCTCTCACCGGCAAACTGTTCTGCAAACTAGTAGAACCCTAACACATGCAAAATAAAATGCTTTAAAAACCCAGTATAATAAGCCACTGTGTTGGCGAACCAATTGCAACTGTTTATAATAAATTTCTGAAGAAGATTGCTATAATTTTTACTTTTACAATAAAATCAGGTTGCCATGTTTGCAGATGGTTCTGGAGGAAAAACAGGCGAAAAAACTTTGTTTTATTAGATGATTTATTTGATGTTTATTAAAAAGTCTTGCGAGATTTAGGATTGGTGATATTTGAGACTGATGTGTGTCTAGTGGTTGTCTATTGACAATAGCTGTGCTATGACTATCACTTAATTTATCTTAAGCGGTGGTACTTGTGGTTCGTCTTTTCTATTTTACCTCGACACTTCCTGTAACCTTGTTGCGTGGAGGAAAAGCGATATTTAAAAAAAATTCATGTATAACATGCTAAATGGCAATTCACTCATACTTACTGTTGCAAGAATAATAGAAAATACCACAATTTTAAAAATTATTATCATTGGAATATACGACTTTAAAGATTAATAATGATTGTGGCAATTATTGGGCAATTTATAAATTAATTCTACTATAATTGATTTATTGGTTAATAAAAATAATGTAAATTTATAGAATATCAAAAAAGCATGTTGTAAATGTGCCATATACAAGCAATTTACATTACGTTATTAAGCACTGTATACAAGGTATTAACGTCTCTCATCCAAAAAAGACTTGTAAGGATAGACAACTTGATAGGAGAATATCAATACGGTTTTACAAAAGGAAAATCCACAGCTGATCCGGTACATTTCCTAAGACAGATAGAAAAGGCTAATGAATTTAAACTTGAGCTAGAGATATTATTCATAGATTTTAGACAAGCATTTGATTCCATAA
>JARFOC010000480.1:778385-790666 GCA_031763485.1 Osmoderma eremita
ACGTTAACAACGTCAGCGTATATGTTCATTCACCGAGCTCTAGCCGACAACTGAAATAACAAGAGATGCTATCTAGGGATGGGAAATGCAGGTCCTAACACGTCAAGACATGTTCTCTTATACTACATATCTAATATGCATGCATATTTTAGGTAGATAAGCGAATAGCCTGGAACATAAAAACTAAGGGTGATGGAGAAATTCTGAAAACATAATTGATGTCAGCATTGAAAAATATATGGGAATCAGGCATTTTGCGCTTGGGACAAAAATCTTGTTAACCAGTGTAATATAGCGAATTATACATATTTGAATAATGTAAGTTGGTAACAAAACAGGTTTATGATGAGTTGCTCACGTTCTCCTTTACGTTAAATAAACGATTACAGTTTCCAATAAGTTTATTTTTCGATAATAACATTAACACACATCCTTCTTTTTAAATAATTATGGCCTCAACAACTAAAGTATTTAATCGAAGAATTTTAGTTAGGGCACCTTTTGAACTATACAAACCCGAATACAAAGATTTGACGAGATTGTGGGGTAATCCAGTAAATACCGACAGTAATAACATTGCAAACATTATGAGCGTCTGGCACAACAGTTGCTCTAACATACTGTTATGTTGCAAAGACGCTACTATACCGATCATGCAAAACAACTGTTGATACGCGATGCAAGCAGTTTCCAGACGCGGCTGTTGATGACGTTTTGGGCTGTTGATAAGATTGTTCAAATTTGTACGACGTAGTGCTGTCTCTCGAACAGTACGAAAGTTATAGGAAGTCCCACGAAGCACTAGCAACTGCCCACCCAAATCGTTAACACCGGCCACGCCTTATATTATTATAACTTCCATTCGAAAACATTCAATATTATGCATTTCCAATGTTTACAGGTACCTTTCTGCCAGAAACAAACGTCCCCGATCTTCTACTAGCCACAATTGGCGATTTTGGAAGATGGCAGTGCAGAACTTCCATTCTCATGGCACTGCTAAAACTGCCAATCGCTTGGTTTCAATTGGGTATCGTTTTTCTAGCGCCGCCAACAGAATTTTGGTGTCGTCAGCCGGAAGACTTCAAGCACTTAACCAAGGCGGCTTGGAAACAAACAATAAGACCCCATGACGATAGCCTCGATATTAACAATACGGTAAATACATGATAAACAAATTGATAATCGAAGGAGGAAAGAGATGAAACTGAGGTACTATTGGTTTTAGAGCAAATATTCATGCTACATGAAAAACGTAGAGTATTCCGGGGAATTAGGAAATAAAACAGTGTCTTGTAGATGGGGTTATGAATACGACGATACTCTAATGAAGTCCAGTATCATAACAGAATGGAACTTTGTATGTGGAAAGGAATTCTATGCTGACTTAGTACAAATTTCGTTCATGACTGGAGTTCTATTTGGTACTAAACAAAAATCTAGCGTTCTTTTGTGAGTATTTATATTCGCCTTTCTTTTCTAGGGAGTTTCATATTTGGATTATTAGCAGACAAACATGGCCGCAAAAGGATCCTTATAATATGCATAATCTTCCAATTCCTCTTCGGTATATCATCTGCCATATCACCGTGGTATATCTTATTTCTGTCAAGCAGATTCCTTTTGGCTTTGTCAAACGGTGGAATTGTAATCATATCTTTCGTCTTATGCATGGAGGTGGTCAGCGGGAGATGGAGAACCATCGTTCCAATTCTATATCAGATACCGTTTGGAATTGGTAACACCATAATGGCTTCGTTGGCTTACTACATTAGGGATTGGCGGGAGTTGCAGCTGGTGTTATCAAGTTTAAGCGCAGTTTTTCTGTTGTATATATGGTGAGTGTGTCAAATGCAAAAAAGGTAAAAAATCTCTAATAATTTTTAATATACGTAGGTTCCTACCAGAATCGCCAAGATGGCTAGTTGCAACTGGTAGAAAAGAAAAAGCGGTTAAAACATTGGAGAAAGCGTTAAGATTTAACAAAGCCGAGAAAGTAAATTTAGCAGCAATTTTGGATAGCTACGCCTCAAGTAGTCGGGTGACACCAAAGTTTCTCTTAGTTTTCAAAACTTCCGCTCTAAGAAAGAGAACATTCTTCTTATCTTTACAGTGGTATATATTGGAGTGATGATCTTTAGGTAGGTCTTAAACCCAAATCTTCTTACTTACAGGTTGCTCGCAGGCATAATCTTTCACGCGTTCATGCAATATGTTGGTCAACTAGGTAAAAATTTATTCCTCAACGTAACGTTGGGAGGACTCATTACAATTCCGGCAGCTATCATCTGTATTCTGATCGTTGAAAGGATGGGCAGAAAATGGACGATTACTTGTTCCCAAATATTAACTTCTATAGCCTTGATTTTAATCTTATTCATACCATTAAACACATTTTTTTGGGATTGGCCTAGGATTCTATTAGCGGGCGTTATCATCTTTACAATATCGGTAACTCAATCCGTAAATTCGATTTAATTGGTCTTAATAAAGTAATTTTCATTTATAGATTGGGATCAATACGCTATTTTTGTTTACCGGCGAATTATATCCAACTATCATTAGAAACGCGGGAGTGGGCAGTTGTGTTGTTTTCTTTAAAGTCGGAGCGATTATAGCACCGTTGGTGCTAAGTTTGATAAGCGTAGCTAATTATTTACCGTTGCTTATAATGGGCTTATTAGCATTTTTGCAAGGGTTTGTCATATATCCGCTGCCTGAATCCAAAGGAATCCAACTTGCAGATACAATAACAGATATTGAGATGATGTAAGTGAAGTAGAATATTTGTCTTAAGTTCGTTACAAATTAATAACTAATGGTAGGTCATCTAGTGAGCAAACGAAATACTACTACCCAATTTTATGATATCTCTGGGTTTCTAATGGCCGATATTGCAGGGATTTTTAAATGCAAATCTTGACTTGCTTTCTTTTAGGGCATTCAAGAGACAAGCAGAGGGAGGAACTAATGGGCCTCAGGTGGAAAAACTTTGCGCTAAACATGAAATCGATAATTGCAACACTATTACCTAAGATTCTTCACCACCATATGCGCTTTTATAATTAGTAATTGTACATTTAATTATAGGCATATAACAAGGGTGCGTAATAGAAATTCACCAGTGATATTTATGTTCTTATTCAATAGAAAACATTAAGAAAACTGTGCTTGGGTTTTTATTTTTTTGGAACAATAGTTATTCTGTTTTCTTTCACATTAAACACACTGTTCGGATTATTCCTCCCGCACAAAGTATTAATTAATTCGGGACGACACGTGTTTCGGGAATACGTGGATTCCCATTATCAAGTCGAATAACCGACATCTTTGTAGAATCGTCTACTTTCTTCTATTTCTACTGGTTAATGGAACTATATTCCTAAATAGTTCCCCAATAGTTTTGTGAATTCAAATAGTCACCATTCTATGTACCGTAGATTGCAGCCAAATTGATTATACGGGGACTTTTATAAATACTTGGTATTCTTTCATTTCTTTCAAATTACATGACTGGTTGAATATGACCGTTTGAATTTTATAAGTTAGTTAGCCTGATACATTTTGCATATCGCGTTAAGTAAACCACCTGACTGTGCATGCTATGCTTTTTGTGAAAAAATATTTAGTAAATTTATGCGAATAAGTGTTTTATGTAAATAACTTCACATATTGGAAGGTAAGTGATCATTGTTCAAATTTTGTAATTATATTATAAACAGTATATATTTCATGTGTATTAGGTTATATACTTATTTTATGTTTGTTCATTTATATTTGCCTGCCAAAGTGTTTTTTTTTTTTGTGTAAAGGGGTGTCTTTGATCGGTCGGGTGGGGCTACTTTGATAGGTGATCAAAGTAGCCTCAATTGTTATTTACCCGACATTTGGTTTAAAGTATCTTACAATTAACTTTTTTTTTCGCTTCAACGTTTACTTTTGTCTGAACATGGTGCGACAATACAAACGTACAGCAGGTACTCGGGAGTACAAGAATTATACCGATACGATTCTGAACGAAGCTGTTTCTAAAATTATGGAAGGAAGATTAACCATCCGAGGTGCAAGCAAAAAATATAATATAGCTTACGGAACCTTATTCAATAAATACCATAGCAAGCATGGCCGAATGCCTGGTGGTCATACTATATTTTCGAAACAAGAAGGAACTATCACTTTTAGAATCGACTGCTAAGTGCCCGGATTAGGGATTTCCACTAACCTTGTTAGATCTTCGTATGCTAGCTAAATATTATTTGGTCAGTAAAGGACGATCTGCAAGACAATTTCAGAATAATCTACCAGGTGTTGATTGGACTAGGAGTTTGTTGAACAAATACAAACATTCATTCTCACAGAGAGTTGCTACAAATATCAAAAGAGCTCACGCTTTAGTGAGTCAGGAAACATTGACAACTTATTTTGAAAACCATGAAGATACAGTAAAAGATGTACCAGCCAGCGATTTATTTAATTACGACGAAACAAATATGTCGAGTGAATCACTTAAAGAGTGCGACCACTGTAATGGTTTGATGGAACCTTATTGCCACCATATATCATTTATAAGAGCCTGCACCTCTATACGATACCTGGAAAGAGAATGGGCCTGTTGGATATCGTCGCTGCGTAATACCGTGCTGCAGTCGTGGAACGTTATCTAATCGGACGTCGAGTGGGTGGATCGATGCACCAATCTGGACTGGTCTAAAAGTTGCTTTCTACCACACGCTAAAGGACTACCAGGGCGCAAAGTCTTAATTGGTGATAACTTGTCATCGCACATAGTTGAAGAAGTTTTAAACTTGTGTAGGAATAATGACATAATAAGTTTCGTATGCCTTGTACCTAATTCTACTCATTTGTGCCAGGCACTAGATGTGGCCTTTTTCCGGAGATTGAAAGGAACATGGCGTAAGATTCTTTCAGATTAGAAATTGCAAAATTTATGTTTAACAAGCGTACGAAAAGCGACATTTCCACGTCTTCTTAGGAAATGTCTGGAGGCTTTAGATAAAATACAAACTCACAGACAAAAGGACAACAAATTGCCGGGAGATTTTGAGAACTCCGGAATAAAACGAAATCTCATCAATAATTCCTATGCTACAGGTGTATATCCGCTCAACAAAGAGCAAGTACTGAAAAAACTCCCAAATGAAAACCCTAACAATGTGGCCAATGACGTAGAAAGTGCATTAGCCAATTTTCTTAAGGAGCAAAGATTTGGTTCTAATGCCACATCACAGCAGCAAAACAAGAGGAAATGTCTTAATATAGAACGGGGCAAAAGCATCGCAGCGGTGGAGCGAGTAGAAAATACAGAAAGTGAGCAAGATGAGCAAATGTTGGAAGTTCAATCAAGAGTAGAGACCGGTACGTTTATTCCGCAACAGACTGAGATAATTGATCCCAAAGTTAGTGATTTCTTATTAGCCAAATTTAGTTCTGCTAGAGGTAAGAAAACATATAAATATGTATGTCTAGTAGAGGTAGTTTCTCCGAAAATAGTGGTAAATGGACTGAAATCTTTTCAAAATAAAAACAAGTTGAAAATAATCGAATCAGACATATCAGCAATTACAGAAAGTGACATTATCGAAATCTTGCCTCAGCCAAAATTAATCAAAGATATAAACGACACTATAATTTACACATTACTACAAAATATCAATGTTTTACAAGCTTAGAATAAAATCATGCAATGCATCAATTTAAAACTATTGTTCTGTTATTATAAGAAACTATTTTTTAAATAAATGAGGAATATATTACACACAGGCTTTGATTATTTTTCACTCAGCGTTTCTCTTTCGATAATGCAACTGATCAAAGGCGTTGTGTTTGAACTAAAATATGCGAAATATTAGTTGTACTGAATTTTTTCTTGTTACTGCATAGTAGAATAGGGATACTTTAGAAAGCAATAAAAAAAACGGGTATGATCAAGGTAGCCCCACTTCAAGTATAACATTGATCATGGACTTTATTTTTTTTTTTTGCATGTTTCTAGTAAGAAAAACATGTTCGTGTTAGCCTTAGTTTGATAAGTAAATAAAACCGATTATTTGGTATATTTATAGCACTTATAGATAAATACACCGAAAGATATTTACATCCAAAGTTTAATTTTAATTAATATCGCCCCAATCTGCGGTAATGGATTATGGTAGCTATACCTATTTTTTATATTATTTTCTGTTTCTTTACATTTTAAATAGTGCGTAAGAATCTTATATAAATACAAAATTTATTGTTTCTCATATAAAATATCTGTACATTTCATTTGAGATTTAAACACTATAGACTTGTTCCAACAGCTCGTGTACTAATTAGAAAACATATTACAATTCCCGAGAACTCCTATTTGTTGTTCGATTGGTTCAGGCGAATTGTGTGTTGGAACAAAGCTGACAAATTAATATCAAATATTGCCTATACGAACATGTATACAAACTTAATAAACTTAAGGTAAACTTTAAATAAACCAACATATTATCACATAATAGAATCATAAAACGAATGCTTTTCGATTTGAAATAAATATTACGTTAACATTTTGCACCGCCATCTGTGGGAGACTCTAATAATTTATGTATCTCTAGCATTTCTCTTCCTTCTTGTTCCGTCTCAGATTTTACAAGTACTTTTGGTTCCAATCTGTCACTGAAGATTAGCAACCACACCATGATCAATACCATCATTACGGTGGTCATACCGAATGTCCAATTGGTGCCGAATTTCGTGTAGATATAAGTCACGCAAACTGGTCCGAGAACTCGAGATAAACAGCCAGAACCGGTCATAAGACCCATCCAGACGCCCTGGAAGAACCAAAGAAATAGAAGAAATGTACTAAAAATTTTATGGGAAGTTACCTGTGGTCTAGGGCCCAGAATTTTTGAAAAGATCGTCTGTATCAAAGTCACTCCGATTGGATATCCGACGGTGGTTAAAACATAGCCCAAAATAAATTGAAATAGCGTCATTCTCCTGGTATAGAAACACCACGTCTGACTGGAAGGACAACCAACTAGTTCTGTAACGTTCTTATTGCCAAAACCGACGTAGTTTTCATCGCCAAACTTCAGATTGCTTTCTGTCAGATTAACATGAAAATATTCCCGTTGAATATCAGTTCTATTTTCTAAAATGTTCAGTCTTTCCGTTTCGTTGTATATAAGGGGTGGTCCTTCACCCCAAGGAATATAAACTCCCCTACCCAACACCATGAACAGGAAACCACCCCAAATCATAACATCCATTTCGCGGAAGTATTTCGATAATGGATTTATGGCTGTGAAGCAAACGCAAGCCACTATAGCACCTACAGACATTAGAATACCCATGTAGTATAGAGCATCTGCTTTGGTCCAGGCAAACTGATCCATCGTCAACGATGTTCCTAACGTTTCCAACAGCATAAAGTTGAAAACCAACACGAAAAATGCCACGATCAGAGTCCACGCAGATAAATAGTCTGGCTTAGTACCTTTCCACGTTTCTCTCTCTGTTTTCACGCCCTGTTGGTGCATCGCTTCCTTGCCAGCGATTCGTCTTTCTTTGAAAATAGACGGCAAGAAGCAACATATGTTCAAAATAGATAGGAATACATTTATCCAACCGGAGCCGGTGTACATGTTCAGTCTTAATTTGTCCTTGATGATCCAAACTCCTTCATCGCCGAAAGGAACTACGACCGCTTGCAAAGCCGGTCCAATAATAAAGCCGAGGATTTGAGAAAGAGATATCATCGAAACGGCTTTGGTTCGTTCATCTATCGTTGTCGCAGCTGATAAGTAAGATCTACATGCTGCGATGTTAGCTGTGGAAAAAGGGAAAGGTTTAAATCCTTTTAGTTTTATTATGCATTTAAAGTGTGCCTACCTGAGCTAACACCCACCAAAAATCTAGCGCCCAACATCAGATATTTCCTATAAAAAGGAAATATCTCCAAAGATGAGTATACGGCGCTTGCGAAAGTAAACAGAGCCAAAGAGAGGACTACTGGCAATCTTATTGAGCCTAATTTATTACTCCACCATCCCACCAGCGGTGAAAATATCATTTGTGCGAAAGGATTAGCTGCGACGATGTAACCCATGAATTCTTTACCAGCGCTTGGATCTAGCTGAAAATATTAGAGTCAAATAAATTGGAAAATTAATACAGAAAGATATAATTGAAAGAAATAATTTGGAAATTGGTTTTTCTTGAAAACAAAACAATACCTTATCGAGGTAAGGCCACACTCCCGTTAGAATTATACTGAATCCTAATGATATGAGGAACATTGTGAAGTATATTATGTAAATGGACCGCCATCTTTCCTTGTATTCTTGTTCTGTTTCCAAATTTGAACTGAATGGTTTCCTCTTACGTTTTAATTTATCCCTTAGCCGTGCCTCTGCTTTCCTGATGTGCTCCATCTTCTGAAAATGCGGAAAAAGAAAATTATTACTTCAATTGTAGTTGTAGACACATAGATTTGAAATAATCTACCACATCGGTTTCAAATTTCTGATAATTATGTTTCGTCAATATTTACAAATGTATCAATTAGGATTTAACGGGCAAGATACGCAGCTCGAGTCTAGGGATTCCCCAGATAGCTTGGCCGGCCGTACACCGTAGGCGAAATGAATGCATTATATATACGCCTGGCGTATTGCTCGAAAGAATGATCTGACCGGAATACTTTCTCTTCTACATGAACATTTGTATTTTATTATCTTGTTGAACAGAGATATTTGAAATAATAGATAGGATACAATGATTTGTTTTCTTTTTTAGTTTTTTATATGAAGTACTTCAATTACACTAACATTAGAAATGCTAATACAATTATCTTTAAACGAATTAGGTCCTACTATTTAATTAGTAATTTGAATAAAAAGTAAACTTTCAATCAATTTCAATTCAATTAATTTTTTTAATTTATTACTGCGTTTATATATATATCCAGTCCATATTAGTTCGGACAACCAGTAAAATTTAGTAACCTCTTCAAATGCGTTTAGATATAAACAACATATTTATATTCGGTCCTTTATGAAATTTTAATCAATTTGTAAGCAAATACTTCAAAGAATATTCATTAGACCATCTTTAAATAATTATTATATTTTATTATCCATTGTGGTAATTTCGGGAATAAACCGTACTATCATAAAAAGGATTAATTTTGGATAGTATTGCAAGCAATAGACTTAGGAAATTTACCTGCCCCCACCCCAAAGAGTTTTGTGTATCGATAAATCCTTTAGCACTGTATGTAATCTTAAGTTGGAGGGAGTAGAACTGTCATGGTGGCGCTACTCTCCCAGTTCAGCAGATGTCTCTCAGTGAATGTGGTTGGTGCTATATTCTAGCCGAGAATAATACATAATTGATGCTGATTCATGCCCATTCATGCCCACATTGTCCCTTGTTGTGCCACCACGTGCTACATTGATACAAATTCGTTTCGTGGGTATGATGTTTTGCGTGATTAATTTGCAGTTTTGGACTTTTTTAAAATAATTCTTCTTGTTTATCTTTCGTTTTTGTAAGTTACATATATAATAATTAATATTTTAAGGAATTAATTGCAAATATATAATATATGTTGTTACAGTTACGTTACTTATATAGGCAATTATATAATGAGTATGAGAAAACTGGAAATCCAGACCTGGGAAGTCAAATACTGAAATACTCAATGATGGAAGAAATGAGCGATGGGAAAGTACAACAGAGGATTTTACAACCTCCAGCCGAAATGTTTGGACTCTCCTACGACGACTAGGAGCCGACGTTTTTTGGTAGTTGATGCAACAATATAAAAGCTTAAATAGAAATTACGTGATAAAAATTTATAATAATATTTATATATTGAAGCAAAATTGTGCTCACCAAAATTTACAGCACAATACAATATCTGTAATAAAGCAAAAAATAAATTTTTATTTTAAATTATGTAGGCATTCAGCTGATGTAGAAAAAACACTCATAACGAATTTCAGAAAATTGATAATATACAATTATATTAATGGCGCTAATATAATTAGAAACTTGTTCGTTATTATATAGTGTAAAAAAGTCTGTAATAAATATAGGAATTGAAGGTATTTATGGTTTTTCTTTGCGTTTTTAATTACAAAACTTTAAAATTCCAATAAACTTATTTTTTAATTCTACCGGTACATAACTCTTCCAATCTGTTAGAGGGCTTTGTGTTCCCCATCTCACTCCCTTTATTAAGAGATTGCAAACTATTCCTGTTGTCTATGATGCTTTAGTTTATAAATAAACTTGCTTGCGAGTGGATCAGCAATAGCAACGTATTTTTTCGTGTGAACTGCATTAAAAGTTATTAAAATGCCTAGAGAAAAACCAACAAGTTTAGAAAAACGTTCCGCAATTGTTGTTTTTCATCAAGAAGGTTATTCAGTGCGTCAAATTTCCGAAAAGACATGTTAATAAATCTACTGTTAGTGATACCATTGAGCGACATCACCGCACGGGCAATTTAAGAGATCGGGCACGTTCAGCTCGTAAGCGAATAACATCTTCACGAAATGAATCGCGACCGCGCAAAACAAATTTCTGTTACTACGTTGAAAAGAAGCTACAAATCTTCACGGTCGCATTGCAGCAAAAAAAACCTTACTTCGACGGGGAAACAGGCGAAAACGGCAACAGTGGGCAGAAACGCATACAGATTGGAGACTGGATAACTGGAAATGGTCTTATGGACTCATGAGTCAGAGTTTGAGGTGTTCGGGCAATCAAGGTGCGCTTTTGTCAGAAGAGCGATAGGCCGAAGAATGTTGCGGGAATGTATAGTGCCAACTGCCAAGCAAGGAAGAAGTTCTGTGCTTGTTTTGGACTGTTTTCGCTACGCCGGTAGAGGAGACTTGAAGCGTATCAAAGGTGTTTTGCGAAAAGAGAGTTATTTAGAAATATTGCAAGAAAATGCAATACCATCGGGGCTACGTTTAATAGGCGAAAATTTGGTATTCATGCAGGACAACGACCCCAAACATTCAACAGTAATATGTATCAATTTCTTAAATGACGAACAAGACAATAATACCTTGCAAATAATGACAATCCCACCGCAAAGCCCCGACCTAAACCCCATCGAGCTGTTATGGGATGAATTGGACAGTAGGGTCCGAAAAGTGTGTCCTACCTCAACGGCTCACTTATGGAGCATATTACAAGACGAATTGAATAATATGCCGAATCGAGTCCTTGAAAAACTCGTGGAACGGATGCCTCGTATTGTCTAAATTGTTCTTCGCCCAAAAGGGGGTTTCTTCGACGAATGTTTAAGATGTTTTTGTCTATTTTCTGTTGGAATTACTTTTATTTTTACTATTATACTTTATAAACATCTATTAATAGTAATGCAATAAAAAATTTAAGTTTTCGTATAAATTAGTTTGAATATTTTCCCTTTTCTTAAATTTATTTGAGTGTCCGAACTAATATGGAGGGTAGTGTACATATAACATCAGGAAGAATTGATCCCAATAGAGCTACCCTTTTATATACTGTGAATAATGTTTCTTTTATATGTTTGTGGGGGTTTTTAAATTGGGAGGAATATTTTTTTAGTGAAAAAAACTTCGAGACACGTGTTCAAGATAAAAAAGAGGCACTGTCTACTTCGATTTTATTCCTGGTTATATAAAATAGTGTGTACAAGTGCTGCATGTTTAAAAAAAATTTTTTCTGGGGAAATGGATATTATGTTCAATAAATTATTAGTAAAATACAGATCATTTTGAGAAGGTAGCTTACTGTGACTTCTTTTATTTAAAACCTGAGTTGTAATTAATTTCACTAACAAATTATTTTAAATCTATTGTGATATGTGACAGCATGATTATGTGTGTTATTTTATACTTTTGTCAACTCATATCTGCACAAATAAAAACATTATCTTGCTAAATTATTATTAGTACATTTTTTTAAATTACAAATGTAGCATATTTAAAAATTTTACCATTCAATTTTTTTCAATAAAACATATTTACTTAACTAATTTTATTTTGTTATTAAAAAGACCAAGAGAGGTATTTAAAGATCTATATTAATTTTAAAATGTAGAAAAATGACAATTAGCCGTGCATTCGACAAAACATCAGGCACATCTGTGGACATTTAAATGTATCGATACCACAGACATGATAGACTGCCAATAAACCGTACGCCCATCGCTACGGCGCACCATCAAACGTTGGCTGACATCTTGGTATACAGGGCAATACAGGCGTCATCAGAGACGTCAG
>JARFOC010000480.1:790766-806948 GCA_031763485.1 Osmoderma eremita
AGAAGGTACAATTTAGTTCTTGCAATTTGACATTTCTGTAACTTTAATTATTTCAGGTCGAACTATAATATATACTGGAATAATGGGTGAATACAGGGCATGCAGTAAATAAAACTTGGACAGACACTACAATTCAAAATAGCCGACTTGCATTTATCGAAGGATTAAGTACTAGTTTGAAATTCCCAGCCGAGCTTGGACCTCGTTTTGCATTAGTTCATGCTGGTGATGATAACGAATGTTCCTGGTGTTGAATATACATTTCTCCGCAAGAAGAACACTGCTGATGTTCATCATGAGATCGATTCAGACACATACGAGGATTGGTTTATTAAGAAATTGCTTCCAAATCTACCGCCGAAGTCAGTGATTGTTCTTGATAATGCATCCTATCACTGCAGAATAATACCAACCACTGACGATATGCTAAAATGGGACCTGTTATTTTGCGAGTCACAAGTTAAACCGCAGTATGATAAAAGCAGGATCCCATTGATATGGTATGGGCGCAAGTTAAAAACTGTATAAAATTGAATAATACCACACTTAAGATAAAAGATATGGAGGAATTAATTCGAAGAGCATATAGCACTGTAATAGTTGATAATTGGCAAAATTACATCAAACATTAAAAAATATTCAAAAGGAAATGTGGATAGTGGATAATTTGCAAGATGATATTGAAGAATTTATTATTCGTGTAACAGATTCCTCATCATCTGAAGATCAAACTGGTTCATCGACTGACTAAAAGTTGAAACAAGACATATGTTCGAAATGTAAATTACTTCAATGCTGAGTGATAATAAATAAAATTATGGGCTTTTTCACTGATTCTTAAATTAAAAAAATATATCTTTTAACTGTCAAACACCCAAATACCGGAAGTAATAATGTACAGCTGATTCGACGATTTGGCAACCGATAATCGAATTCTCATAAGCCCTGTACTGCACTCGCAGGTTGAGATGATTTATAGTAGAATTATTTGGTTTGTAACTTGGCTTGGATTGCTGTAAATTATCTGTCAGTTAATATTGGTCTCATTAATATATAGGTTAATGATTTCTTAATTTAATTAATTAAGAAATCACTGAATTCAATTGAACAACTTCTAATGAAGATTGCGTAAATAATAAGTATAAATGTAGTTCGCATGCAAAGACACATACTTTAATAATCATTTCTTTACTTGTTTCTTGTAGATATTCAAGTTAATTTTGAAGTTTTATTATTATGCCTAATAATATACCATACAATATCCCTACTTATTCGAATCATACAATTGTCTATACAGTAGTTATTCAGTTATACATATTTAAAAACTTTTATTTTTAGCAACACTCAACAGATAGACAATACGAGATTCGAATTTATTAGCAGACAAACTGTGCCAAGGTCCGTCGCCCCATAATTTTTCGGAACACAGTATACATATCTTGCGAATCTAATCTCAGCTCTCCCATACAAGGTATAAATTAGAACTACACAGCACTGCAGTGTATTGAATATCTGATTACGCGGATAAGATGAACATAGTGTAATTTTATACTTATCGTCTGCCCTGGGTGTCGCCTTCTATTAACCGTATTACTTAGGCATGTGCCGCTAATTTGGCGACCTAATCTCACGTGTATACTAATTACTGGTTAATCGTAGCTGAGCAAAGATCGAGATTTTTCGTATTTGCGAGACGCAGTTTTACGAAATGATTTTTTTATCCCGGTGTAGTAGATAGTTGGTATTTTTTTGGATGATGGATTGAATGCGTGGATAAAACATTGAAAACTATATTTATAAAAGTATTAAGGAGGGTGATTTGTTGATTTTTCAAACTACGAAATTAATTGGAGGGGAGAGAGAGGGGAGCTTACCCCTCACGAGTCGCCACTGATAAACATGATGGAAAAATGTGAGGTTTTTTCCTTGTATTTTGGAAATATACACAAAAGTCAGATTGGGAAATATTTGTTTGGGGTCTATCCAATATTTGTGCAGATAACAATATCTCCATTTATATTTATTATGTAATATTTACTAACAATCATATGCCTGGCATACAATAACAATGGTAATATATGCACCGAACAGGTACAATAGCTAATTACCAATGGATTACTATAAATAAAATGCACCACAATTACACAACGTAACTATATTCACGATACACTGTTGACATAAACCTAGATATTTACAGTAATACTATTTATAACGTTGTTGGAATATTTCCTTAAAAATAGTTGGAAAAAAACACCCAAAAAATAATTACAAACATCGCATATACACAAATAGATAATTCGATTACAGTAGAAATCTTAATCTTGGTGAAAAAAGTTGGGAAAATATAAGATTATGAGCAAATATTTATAATATCGATATTTTAATTTAATAGATTACTCATTGAAAAGCGTTTTTAATGCGTAGGTACTCAGGCCAGTTCAATAGTCTAAAAATTTCTAATGGATCCACCGTTATCATGGTATCACATTGCAAATTATGCTGCTTATCGTTTACTTCATAATTTATGATATTGTATTTATAACTTGAAGCGTTGGTTGTGTGAGATCGGAATTTTTATAACAGGAATTTTCCACTGGTAAAAATGTTATACGTAAAAAAAAGGTGATATTTTTTTCTAACAAGCAAAATATATTAGGATTTTTTTATAATATAAATTTCCTACTTTGCATATTAGTGATTAACTAATTTCGATTGAATAAGCATTTTTATTGCGGATATAAAAAAAAGTGCCAGACTTTTACGCAGACAGGAATATTACTTTTGTACACTTCGGACTTTGTATATGGTTCCTGAATAAGTTCAGATATGTAGGCCTTGGAATAGAATAAAAACAGGTATAAAACAATTTATTTCATTTTATTTGATCAACTGTGTATGCATATGATTTATTCGTATCTCTCCACCTCCCGTTTAGAGATTTAGTTCATTGACAAAATAAATGTTTAAACTGATATTTGTTGTACGTACACACGTATTTAATATATCATGCATGCGTGCTACTACACGCATGCAGAGAGATATAATTTGTAACAAACGTAATAACATTTACTATAAATAGCCGGGTATAATTTCTAAACTGCGTTTTGCGGTTAAGTCTGTAACTCCTCACCACAACAGCGCCGGTAAAAACATGTAAATAAACAACCGTAACTAGCCATTTAATCAAGCAAACCAGTTCTCTGCAATTACCGGGGAAATATATGGAAAATAAAAGAAGAAAACACACATTGACTGGTTTTCTTTTGCAATTGATTCTTGATGAATTTTAAAATAGCAGGCGTGCAAACAAGCAACCAACTGCTACTGTATACCGTATAATAACCATGTTGTATACATGCACTACATCACGTAGTAAGGCAAATAATATTTTCTTGTAATCTCGTTCGGGTATAACACTTTTGATAATAAGTGTAATCGACTATGTTAAATACTAGGTTGAAATCTACTTCTTGTTCTATTTCAACTCGACAGGATTTGTACAATTCGCACGATGTTTATCAAGTAAAAAAGCGTAATACGCAGTTAAACACGAACATGTATCGTGCTTTTCTTTTCCGGCAAAAAAAAAAAACTTAAACACCATGAAGTTTTTTTATATACGTATCTACTATCAATAGATTTATACGAAAAAAACTTGTTCAAATCAGATTGTTTATATACATACATCTCTGATCAAAGTAAATTGATTTATATTCTGAGCATCGGCATGCTCTAGTTTTAGCGCCAAGAATGAGAGTGGAGCAATTATATAATTGGGAAAAAAATACTTGAGAAGGTTAGAACTCACCCGCCCGCGAGTAGATGTATCACGGTGTCCCTCTGAGACATCACATACGAATAAAGCTCTTTTCCACCCGCGAGTTGCCCTTATCGCCTGGATATTTTTCTTCTTCAGGTGATAAATCCGCTTAATATTCCTGCCTCTCACGTTTTCATCATTGATTATATGCGTTTCTGTTGTACATGTGCATGCACACAACCAGATGCACTTAGGTCGACAACGAACTAATAATAATAATTTAATAACCTCAGAGTGCTAGTGATTAAGGTCACATATTACACCTTTAAAATTCGGCGTTCTTTCACACACGATTCCCTCTTCGACGTGCAGTGACTATTATCAATCAATTTCTTTTTGCTTTTACCGCTTCCACGACTGTCGCGTTCACAATCGTATCTCGCTCTGCCCTACTGATTCTTGGATATTTTGTCGATAGAGGCGATTTTTGCGTACCTTCCCTCTCCATTCGATTCGAAAAGCATGCCTCAATCACGTGTACTTATTTACAACCGGCGTTTACATATGTTTTCGTTGGGATTAGATGAAATTCGAAATTTGCATTTCTTCTTTTCGGTTTTGGTTGCCATATTAAATTCTGTCGCCGATGACAGTTTCGTCTAAACTATAGAGCGATAAGGTATTCATAAGATCGCATATAATCGATTTTTATTAGTTCGAGAAAATTAAAGTGGGAATTGTTTTATATACCCCTATTTTTGGGTGTAGTAAATGCATTTTTAAAATATAAGTAAAGATTTGGCAATTGTTTAAGGTTAAAAAAATATAGGCTGAATACAGCAATATTAAAGTACGTTTTAGAAAAATCAACAAAGATTTAAATCAACAAATTTAATGGATTGTTCTAAACTGTACGATTGCAAATATATACAGCCATAATTTTCTATTTTAAAGACATATATCTCTCACACACATTAAAATCTAAATTTTAATTGCAATACGAACACAAAAAGAATGTGTAAGCGTGCGTTGGGAAATTGCAGTAACCGCTTACTATAAATCTAAAATGCTCACATTGGATTAAATTTAATTCCGGGAATTGAAAACTTGCAAATTCGAAATTAATTGTATCGGCTGATCGCACGTTTTTCAATAACCACCGAGTCTGCGCTCTACTTCACGTCTGTTATTCTCGTTATTTACCAATTTACGAATGACGTTAAAGGAATTTTTAACTTATTATCGCTATCTTTCGCTAAGAAAAAAGTGTTTATAAATATCTTATTTAATGAGGAAAACATAACAACGAAACAAAATAGATAACGCGAACTTCAAATTGAAACCATTCAGGATGCAGGCTTTTACTATGGATGTGTGTCAGCTTCCACATGCGATAACAGGAAGTTATTTTCAGGCGACAAACGATTGCGACAGGATTTGTTATCGACTAATGACCGTATGAATCTGCAATAATATGTTCCTCGGCTTCTTACGCGTGCCGTTACAGCATAAAGTATTATATGTCGTTGTCATATGGATCCTAATTCTCATAGCTGGAATCTACAAGTATTTGGAGCCCCGGCAACGGGCTTTAGAACCCGTTGTTACAGCCGAATTATTTCATAATTTAGCGGTCGATATTAAGACCAAACGGATATTTAAATTATGCAATCCCCCACAGGATATTGTAACAGGTGATGAAGGTACTATTTGGATTGCGATGTTTTGAATAGTCAATGAAATGCTGGTGATGTTTTAAGGTATTTTGGAACCTAAACAGTGGGTTCTTAAAGGTTTATTGATATTAATTAGACATGGCGATCGGGGGCCTTTGCAACATATTAGGAATATTTCGAATATTAATTGTGGAATTACAGATACAGATATTTTGAATTCCTATAAGGTATGTTAAGATCTTTTTATTTCACATCCCCATGCAAAGATTAAAACTAGTTTTGAATAAATTTTGAATTGAAAAGTGGAGCAAATAAGGAGAGGTCATTTGAAAAATTTATTTTTATATTGTTTTAAACATACATTTTAATATCCATGTGATCCTTCAGGCTTATCTTCATAACTCAACGATATCGGGAAAGATATTTTGGGTGGGTCCAGGTGCATTTCACGGATTTCCATTGCTCCCGATACACGAACAACAGTGTCAATTGGGACAATTGACGATGCAAGGCGTGAATCAACTTTTACAATTGGGTCATATACTCCGACAAAATTACATCAACATCTGGCCCAAGTTATTAAATTTATCTCATAATGAAATCTCAGTATTCAGCACTAGATACCGTCGTACATTCCAGTCGGCTTTAGCTTTCCTGTACGGATTGATCTCGCCCGATACTTTAACAAAATTAGTCGTGCAGGAAAGCCAGTCGATGTATTTCTGTTTCAAAGATTGTGGATGTCAAATATCGGATAAATACACCAAGTAAATTCCATCTAATTTATTCAAATATTATTGTATATTAGAGATTTTATAGATCGGTGCAAAGGGATATTTCTTATCAATTAAGATCCCACCCAGCTATCAGTTTATTAGCCGAAAATACAGGCCGATCAATATTCTCTACATCTGCTGAAAGTAGCAGGTTCCAAGAAGATCCGCATGCTGTTAAAGATGCTTTATTAACTTATGTTTGTCACGGAAGTAGCTTACCTTGCGAAACTCCTACGAATTGTGTGCGGTTCGTTGATTTTCAATAATTTTATTAAGATTTTGTTACAAATTCGATTTATGTGTATTATTTATTGTAGAAGACAAAATGTTGTGGGGATTTTCGCTTATACAGACTGGGTGAGTCATCAGAAATGGAAAAATTTTGACTGGAAACGATTGTGCCTTCTAAGATCGTACGGGTTGATCCGACACATTGTTTCGCAAATGTTAGGAATGGTAAATTCACTAGAGAATAACGGAAATTCCATTTCTAACACTATTTAATTCAGGTTTCTAGTAGCGGCCCTTACTTGGTGCTATACTCGGGTCATGACCACACTATCGAGAACCTATCTGCTGCGCTCGGTTTACAAAACGATCCGCTCCTACTCAGATATGCGGCTAGAATAGTGTTTGAAGTATACCATAACAGTTTGGAGACTAAAGGTGGTGCCAGCGGATTATATTTCCGACTTTTAGCTAACGGTAAAGATGTTACGAAGCAAATCAACTTCTGCAAGAAGACTGTAATTGTAAGTAATAAAATATCACTTTGTAAAATCGAGGACATAATCAGGTTTTTGCATGACGATTATTTTTCTATGTTTAACGTGACTAATTTCAAAGATGCCTGCTATCAAAAGTTATGAGTATGCCTTAACGTAGGTACGAATTAAAAGGATTTTAATCGAATAGTTAATTGATATTCTATTTATTAGGCGGTCATTTGAATGTTACTTTCAGTATTTTTTTATTTGTAAAGACTGCGACTGATTTATTTCAATTAAACAGTGACTTAGAAAATGTATATAATTAGAAGTAATTGTTATCTTCTCTCCAATTTGTTTATAGTGCAATTGTTAAAATCAAAAGAAGTATTTCTTGTTAAATTTTATGTAATTGTATTTAATGTATGTATTAGTGATAAATAATGTACAAAGTATTATTATTGAAACCGAATTTTGTTCTATCATTTTAATAAGTATTATATATAGTATTTATAAAAATGTTATCATTAATTGAATTGTTCCTCATAAGTACAATTATTTTATGCAATTTATTGTTCTATTGAGTAAAGTATAAAAAAATGCTTATTTTGCTTCATTTGTGTTAACTGTTTATTACCGACCTATAATCCTTAATATACACTTCCAGTCGAATCCGCAATGTGTATCTTTAGTTCCAGGTATTATTTTTGCTTCATTGAGTGCGCCACTTTCCGATACTCTTTGTATGTGACCAGTAGTACACGCAGAGTTACTACAGTAAGCAGAAATAGGGCACTTAACTCTAAAATCGTGTGCCTATCCCTCTGGTGGGCCGCAGACCTAACTAGAGAGACAAGCGCGCCAAATCTTTTATACTTCAAACTTGACAGGATGCATAATTCCACATATGTAATTCTATTCATTCGCCTATACAAGCTTTTTTTTCGCATAATGTCATTCACAAAATATTCCAAAAAGTGTATGCATTCTCTCGTGCAAATTTTTAAGTAGCACAGGATGTTCTATTTTCAACCATAATTCTGTTCAGAAAGTGAGCGCACAAGTAGCGCAAAAATCACGCATTGACAGTTTCGATTAACGTATTCCTAAGAGTTATATTTGCAATTGGAATTAACCGTCAGACGAAATACACTAAACACACTGTTCGGACAAAATGATAATTAATTCGGGACACCTCACATACACAATACACAATAATAATAATAATAATAATAATAACAATAATAAAAATAATAGTAATAACAAAAGTAATGGTAATAATTAAACAATAAGTATACGCACAAACTAAAAACCAAAAGAACTGCTAACAACCGAAGGAATCATAATATAAATTTAAATCATTCAAACACTATGCAGAGTTTTAGAATTTCACACTCAGAGTCCTCTATTAGATAAAATTTTACACTCAGGGCCCTCTATTGGTCGGGTAACTGGTTTACATCAAAGGTATACTATATTTGCAGTTATCATCAATAACTTTTGACTTATCTTCAAGTAAATTCAATTAAAAGCTTAAAATTACAATAAGATTTTGCAAAATTAATTTAGTAACTTAAAAGTGCCCTCTATGATTTGAGAGATATAAATCGAATTTACAGCGCTCTATTTCAGTTCCACATTGGTAGATGTCGCTACATAACTCATATTAAAAACCTAACCTTTTCTGTTCGGAAGGAATTTAATGATATTGCTCCTTCAATAACTTTAAAAAAATGTGTTCGTCTAAAAATAACCGTAGTATTCATAATAAAAAGATCTTGTGCTGTATTAATTCAAAGACGATAATCTTATTTGCGTCCGGCTTAAAATATGATTTATGCATAATTAAGAGTGATTTAATGTTAAAAAATAAAGTTAATTTAATTAATTTATTAGTGGATATTGATTTTTATGAAAACCCAAGTTAAAGTGTATTTATACCTACGTACAGAATTTATTTTATTCGCGTTGGAGTGGAGTGTGGAGGTAAGTAATGCATTTGATGCAAGTGCAAACGCAATAAAATGCTGCTATACTACAGTAATTAATTTCTTCATGTAATTTATGGTGTGTAGCATTTACATATGCATATTTAGTGTCTGGTAGCAATTTCCGCTATAGTTCTTGCTAGCTTTAAGTAATGTAAATTAATGTAATCTAATCACACGTCTAGTGTTTTTTACTTTATTTTTATGGATTTCTTACTGGCCTTGGTTATTTTGTAAATTCGTGTTTACTATAAATAATAATAGTAAAGGGTAAAACCACGTTAAGAAGTCCTCGTTAATAAATGAGTTTGCCAGGCCGTCCAAGTCGTTGAAAAATTGACATAAGAGGACATTAAACATGCCACCCACAATTTTTTTATAGAAGTATGTTAGAGGAAAAGCCCCCTAAGTGATTCTTTTTTTTGCACAAGAGTTACCTTGTCTTCAAAATATCATTAATACTGACGGCAACGCAAATTTGTATATACTTCAGGTCTTTCTTCCGATATTTCCACAACTTGGACAGCCTGGAAAACATTGTTTAATGGAAATATGTTAGGGGAACAACCCCCGTTAAGAGCTTTTCTTGTTTGTCTTGCGGTTTGGATTAACCTCTGAGGCAACGGAAGGTCAAGTTATCCGGTATTTTTCCACCCCTTCAAATATTTGCGCACCGCACCCATTGTTTTATTCGGATCGATATTACATACAAATTGGTATATTTATTTTATTATCATCCATTAAGTGAAATATTTTATTTACGATAGTGATATTTAGTGATAATGATAGATTCTTCCTTTTTATGAGAAAAGGCTAATGCTTAACCGATAAAATTCCATTACGCCCCCATTGTTTTTATGGAATTTTATCGGTTAATTGTGTTCGCACTTCTGATGTTTCTTATGTTAACTTAAGTTGTGTATGAATCAACCTTATTTATTAAAAAAATACAACAATAGACAATACATAATATAGTATACAGTCAAGGTCAGTCTTGTATAACAACTATTCTAGTATTCTAATGCTATCGTCGGTGTGTATCACACCTCACACCTAATTTAACTCGTTTCCTACATTTTTTACAACAGCGAATTTATTTGTGTAATCATTACGTCATTATTACTCCACTACAGTTGACTTAATTGCAAAATAACGATAATATCAAAAATCCATTTGTAGTTATTTAGCCCAATATCTTGTGTATTTAAATGATTAACGGTGTTTTAGGAAATTTAACGCTTTACCGTTTCTCACCCTGTTTGACATTGGTAAATTTGACAGAAATGGTAATTAACGCAGGTGCAATACACTTATTTGAATATAATTTTTTTTGTTTAATTGTTATATGTTTTTGAACAGTTCCTTTCGGAGATAGTTCAATAGTACCCTCATATCAATTGCAAGTAACATTAATGTTATCGTAAATCGAACGCAATTGTAAAAAGTACGGTTATGTTTTGCATTTTTAAATTTCATTAGGTAGGGCGGTGTGTATTGCCAACTGTAAGGTGGTCATACAATGACAGTGTTGTCCGTCAGTTGATTAAAACAGTGGCCTTTATTAATATATCTTACTGGGGTCAATTCATTACTTAATTTAAAGTGTTAAGTGATCGTCAATAAATAAATTTATCTAAAGTTTGTGTACGATATCTTTCAGCATTGAGAGCATTCATGAAAGTGTCATAGCACCTACAATGAGTCTACAAAATACTGAAACCCACGTGACCTCTCTTCAGTATGCAACTCAGTTAGCAGCATGGTAATACTAAAAAATAAAATTCCTGTACAGATAAAATTTGATAGGTTAGGTTTTTAGCGTTCTAGACAGAATATTTAGGAACATTTAATTCGTTGCCAACTTATAATTTACGTCATGTTATATTAGAGGTCACGTGGGTTTTGTTACTTTGAGGATTCATTGTATGATTCTTCTCCGATATATTCTCACTCCTAAACCCATACACTTACTTTTACTAGATGAACAGATTTTCGTTTTAATTGGATGGATTAATACGCCACCTGGGAAACTGTAGCGACCAAATTTATTTAATTTAAAACCACAAATGATTACTTTTGCAATTAGCACAACCGAATGCAAACACCATTAAAGATGTTTAGTTTTTAGTACGTTCAATGCTCAATGTAATTGCACATTCCTTATATTTACGTCAAAAACACTACCTATGATTAACCTACTCCGTCAAGGTTGGAAATAACATACAACTTCTTTTTCCGACCCACCTAGATACGAACATTCTTATCTAGCGTTTCATCGCGACTATTTCGAAAGCGACATGAAATAAAAGGACAAACGAAACAATTAAAGGACGAATTAGACGAAGTAATAAATACGAATTACCTTAATCGGATAAAAAATGCTAGCCAGTTGCTTTTTCTCCCTTTAAATTTTTACGGCGATCTTTTTATGCTAAAGCAGATCTGCGCCTGTATCGCTTTGAATAGTAAACGAGGTAATGGTAATTCGTAATCGTATTGCACCGTTTTGTAACGAGCGTTTAATTCGATTGCAAGAGACAATTTTGCGTTCACCACTTTTAGTTAAATGCCAATTTAAGTTGCACAATTCTTTCCATTCTCGTTTGCCGTTCGTTGTTGGAAAACCATTCGTAGTCGAAATACATACATAAGATTCTTTTGAAGAGGATTATGTGAAAGTAAATTACGTACAGGTGCTTCTCGCTTAACGATACACTCATCTAAAGATGAGACCCGCTCCCCGCTAGTATTTGGGTAGTAGTGCTGTTCACGGATTAAAAAAGAAATACACACATCAAAATAATTTATTTGCTAGTAGTTTACGAGCCATACATAACCAAAGATTTGTAATGTCATACAGTTTGCTGCTGGTGTTTGGATAGTTTAAGTGACAATAAGGTCTTATTAACTGAAAAATCAGTGGTTATCATATGCTGCAAGAATTTGAGAAAGGTTTCAACACATGCACGACAATGCGTGTCCGGATACTGCAGGTATCATTCATATACAATCATACCTAGAAACCTCCGTAAATCTTTCTTACATTTTAGAGCTTTCATTTCTTGAATAGCTTTCGTCTTCTTTCTGCCAGGAGATACACCACTCGTATCTATCTCATGCCCGATGAACTTTACTTTAGATACACGAAACTGGGATTTATTTACATTTGTAGTAAGTCCACTTTGACTGATCTTTTCTAGGACAATTTCAAATTTTGATTATGTTCTTCTAAAGAACGACCATAAATAAGAATATCATCAAAATAGGCAATTACACCATCAACTTCATTCAAGATCTCTTGTATGTACATACCTTTGGAATATCTCTGGTGCGGATGTCAATTTCTATGGTAATCTCAAATATCGGTATCGTCCAAAACTAGTTGCTATTATACATACCAATGAACTTTCATATGTGAATGGAATTTGTAAAAATGCAGATGAGGCATCTAATAGACTAAAATATTCAGCTCCAGATAATTGTGAAAACAAACTGTCTTGTATAGGAATATGATATATTTCTCGTTTCACATATTTATTCAAATGCCTTGGATCCATGCAGATTCCAAAATGACTATTTTGCTTAGGAATAAGCACAATGGGATTAACCCAATCTGTAGGTTCTGTTCGTTGTACTATTATTTTATTTGCCACCATTTCATCTAACTTTGGCTTAACTTTGTCCTTGAGAGCAATAGGTATTTTTCTAGGAGGATTAACAATAGGACCAGCATTTTCTCTTAACACAATTTTACATAGCTTATTAACTTTTCCTATTCCATTAAAAACATGTTTGTACTTTTCTAACAATACATTTAACTGGTCAGTATTAGTTTGTTTAATTTCAGATACAAGTGTATTTTTATTAAGAATGCCAAGATCTTGAATAGCAGTTAATCCTACTACTGATTTAGAAGCATTTGTCTTAAGTACATAAAAAAGCAATCTTTTGTTTATACTATTTAAATTACAATTTAAATATATTTGATCCTTAATTTTAATATCATCAATACGATGTTAACGGAGCAGAAGTTTCACAAATTTCAGTCACAGAAACTCATCTAATTCAATTTTTTGAAATCTTTTAAATTTAAAATGTTAACTTGACTACCTGTATCAATCTTAAAATACTATAATCATTAATATTTACTGTTTCAAACCATTCGAGTGAATTAACAGAGCTATTCAATACAGACCATACTATATTTATATTGCTAACATCGCTATAATTTTCATTGATTACATCTACAGCAGATTTACTCTGCTCTTGACCACATCTATTACATTTAAAACTACTATTCTTATTTACTAAATTCTCACATTTTGTTTTAAATTTATTATTTCTTCTGTCACTGTACTCACTGTTATACTTCTGTCTTTTGTTCACCACACTGCAATTCCCACCAGTATTTTCTTTCGTAATTTCCTTCTGTGTAGCAGCACTGCTTTCCGTTGTCCGACAGATATCAATTGCCTCGGTTAACTGTAAATCCGAATGTTATAATAGTTTCTCCTCTATCATAGGATTGCTGATTCCTAAAACAATCCTATCGCTCAATAACATATCTTTCTTTAAATTCACAACTCCCAGCTAGTTGCTTAAGAGCCGTTACGAATTGATCGATTGTTTCACCAGGTAACTGATTTCTTTTAAATAAAACCTGAAATGTTCGTACACCAAATTCTTTAAAGGCTTGCAATACTTGTCAAATTTTTCGAGTACTACTTTTAACTTCTTAGAATCCTCCTCATTTTCAAATGCAAATGTATTGAAAATTTGTATACCTTCATCACCCATTAGATTTAATAATATTGCTATTTTAACATCATCCGGTTTAGCACTTTTACCTGATGCTATGAGATATAGCTGGAATTTTTGCTTCCACATCTTCCAGCTACTAACCACATTTCCATTGAAATTTAGTAATTCCGGTGGTTTGCTATGTTCTGCCATTTTTTTCACTATTTTCTTCCACACAATTTTACATGTATAGAAATTCTCTTTTTCGGCGCTATCGACCATGATAGCCGTTCCATCACAACAGTTATCTGTTATAATTGGAGGGTTATCTGTTATAATTGGAGGGTTATCTGTTATAATTGAAGGGTTATCTGTTATAATTGAACGGTTATCTGTTATAATTGAACGGTTATCTGTTAGAATTGAACGGTTATCTGTTATAATCGAACGGTTATCTGTTATAATCGAACGGTTATCTGTTATAATCGAACGGTTATCTGTTATAATCGAACGGTTGTCGGTTGCGTCGAACGGTTGGGATGTACTCGGGGCTCTCCCATCTCTCCCCTCCCTCCTTATGAAATCCAAGATGGCGGAAAAGTAAATTTAGACCCCTGTGTTAAATCTTATGGGATTTTGCGCCCGAACTCTTGTAGCTACTCTACTCACCTGATTTACATCCCATAGAACACGTATGGCATTTCCTGCATAGAAGCATACTGCGTCAAAATCTAGTCTTTGAAACAAAACAACAATTGTATCAGTGTCTTGTAGAACAGTGGAATGCCATGGATTGACAAGAGCTAGACCACTTGATTATGAGTATGCCAAACAGATGCAGAAAGGTAGTCAACACTAGTGGAGATCCCACAGGGTACTGACATTGCACTCATTGTCACATGTTGTTATTGGTTTTTTTTTAGATAAGTTTTGAAATAATTATTAATTTTGAAAATCATTCCTAAATAAACAGACATTTCTCTTTAAGTATTCTTAACTGTTTCTAAAAGTAAACAAGCGATGATGGTCGACTTATTCCTTCACATACAACAAACAATTATTCACATATGCGGCGCAGGAATGCATTTTCTTGCTTGTCTCCTAGATTATTTTGATGTCTGTATGATAAAACCTCCGGAAGACGTCTTTATCTAATGCAAACAATATCGTTGCTGTCTGTTTGCGTTCCTAAAAATTCCCCAGCCAACCCCGGGATTGTCTAAATTTGAACTTATTCAAAAAATTGCATTCGGTGTTATCCGTAAAAATCTATGTCGTTCCATGCAATTGAGTAATAAAACATTTACACGAGGGAAAACAATAAATAATAAAATAGCAATTTGCGGTCGTTAAATTGCCCGTAAATTCGCAACATTCCGAACGCACTCTTAAAGTTTCTAGAATTGCCCTGTCGACTGTTTTTTATATACATTTATTTCATCTTTTTTAGTGCTTATTTTATTATCGAGACCGATGACATTTGCCTATAAACTCGTAATATATTGGCTGACATAGCACAAGTTTTAATTTTAATAATAGTCCAAGATCATTGTACTGACATCTGAGATACGCGGGAATGCAAATTTTCAAATCGATGGGACATTTAGGGTGTAAAAATTGCATTACTAGGTTTGTTACATACATACATAGAAATCAAGTCGATATTTTTAATAATAATAACTAAAATTTCAAATTTTCAATTAATTTTGCAAGACGTCTTTTACATAAATTGCTTTTTTAATGATTCAAGATTGCATCAAAAAGCAATTATGAACACGAAAGTTCAGATATTAAACATTATATTTTGTTGACACGTATACCAACAGGTGTCGATATTTTTTTTCTAAATGTTCCTGTTACATGCCAAGCCAACTAATTTTATTAGTTATTTTACGACCCAAAGCATATTTTTCTTCTATGTAAATTTGCAAGAAGGATGTTGTGCATGCTGCCACTTTAATATTGAATTTCCACGTTTTTCCTCAAACAGGATGTAAAGTAAATTAAGGGACACAGGATGAATCAGACACGTTCCCTCGATTGGGAAGTATACGATGGTTTCTTTTAAAGGAAATCGTGTTTGTTTACTAAAAATAATTTAATACATCTAAAAATGGAGTTGACTCGACGTGAGGATCAGGAATACGAGGTGTGTAAATTAAGTAATGAGACTGATATTTTTAAATATTTTTATTTGGATATAATTATAATTGAACGTTATCTCCCTCAAAATAACTCCCTTGGTAAGCCACACAGCGTTGGAGACGATTGGAATCGCCTTTGGCTGGTCGGTTACAGCCGTTTGAATGTTTTCGAGTGTCCCAAAATGATGTCCTTTCAGATGAATATTCAAACTCGGGAAGAGGAAAAAGTCACAAGGACTCAGTCAGGTGAATAGGGAGGCTGAGGAGCCATAGAAATATTTTCACTGGCCAAAAGACTGTTTATGGAAAAGCCAATTGTCATGGTGCAGGATCCAATCGTTCTTGATGTTTGGTCTCACACGCATGACCCTTTTTCGGAGTCTTTCGAGAA
>JARFOC010000480.1:807048-823707 GCA_031763485.1 Osmoderma eremita
TGGTATATTCAGTGTTATATACGTTCGGTTATGATAAATCTTTAACGTTTACTTAACGTAATTGTGCTTACTGGGATGTATTATTATTTTCAATGCACTGAAGGATCTTTAGACACTAGCTGCTGTTACCGTCAATGTCAGAAACAACATTTTTGTAGTGTATACTTCTGAGAACTCGTTTTCCAAGCAGCTATCTAGAAGCACTTTTCAAAGTCTTAATAGACATTGAAGGTGTCATGTCTTGTTTAAGTAAAGAAATTATTTAGGTATATTTGAGTGCCAACTGATTTGAAGTACAAGCAGCATACTTTTTGTGAGAGCTATTGCCTCTTTTTTAATATAACTTTGTCTGGCAACACCAACGTTGTTTCTTATCTTAAGAAATCAAAATATTTTCTCGCTGGCGTCATTCCAACAAATCTTTGTCTTATTTGCGCTATAATTATGTCCAGAGAACATTCAAAAGATGAAGTATATAAAAAATATATTAAAAAAATATATATAAATATACCTCTGAGATCATACAACACGTCTGATTGTATAGTTCCAGGCATTCCTCACGTACAAACAGCTGTTTCGGACTCACTTAATCCTCATGAGTGTACATCGGAGGAATGCCTGTCGCTCGTTAAATACTCCGTATCGTTAATCAAACGTTAGCACATGTCTATAAGGAAAATCCCGTGATTTTTTGATCCAGAGAACATGTTAATTTTATTCCGATAGTTTTATAACATTCCCTACGAGATAATTACATTGTTTCTGCAGCTAATTTTTTTAAATGAAATATTATCTATCTAGACTGTGTTGTTGATATTATTACTCTTTGTTAGTTTACTTGTCTAAAGCGAGGACCCCCACACTCGTGGGACCTTCCGCATTGCAGACCCTTGCAGTGGCTAGACCACTGGGTTTCAAGCGTAATAAACGAATTACATGTAAATCTACGCAATTCCTACTTGTCAACAAGAAAATACCAAATTATAGTACAAATTGGTAGTCTATTACTGCTAAATCTTGTTGAATAAGATCTTTAAATAATCAGAAAAATTGGTGGGAGACACGATATATGAGTCTGCATTGGTAAGATGTAACACTTCTACAGACGACGCGGGGTAAAATATAAGTGAAAGGTGGTGATTTTAGTTGTTAAATACCATTACGTACTTGGATTACAGTAATTGTTAAGGTAAAATAATTCTTTTAACCATTTTAGTGTAAAAAGTAACTAAACTCTCTCAAAAAATTTCGAATCTTTCCAAATGTTCGTATCTCTATTATAAATCAAAATTAATTAGTTTAAATAAAATAATAGATTTTTGTGTGGTATTTCAATATTACCATTTCTGTATTCACCAACATATTTAGTTGCAAAACAGTGTAATTATAATAACTATTACCATTGCCTTGAATTTACATCAAATGCGGATGCGGCATTTAGTTTCAACTAAGACGTTCTTCAGTAACAACAATTTTAACACAAGAGAATCAACATTGTGTATGGACTACCTTTGTAACATTGTTTTTGAGGCAACAAGTAAAACGCATACAGATCTAAAGGCCGTACCATGTTAGGAAAATAAACAAATAATAATAAATAGTCTAACAATTCATCCTTTACATTTATTGAAAAGAAAACTACAAGGGAAGTCTCAGATGTAATACTATGCTTTTAAACTCTACCTTTAGCAAAAAATAGATAAAAATGAGTACTTCATGAAAACGTCAACTAACTTAAATTAAACTGAATTCTAGGTGCAATGATATACAATTGTAGATACAATTAAGAGAGAAAAATAATGATTTATTGATGTATCAGTTTAGACGCTTCTTAAAGGTAATGTGTTGCAATCTTTACACTTATTAGGGAGAGAGTTACATATTTTAAGTTAAGTAATTTAAAGTTTATGTTAAGTTAGCGTTCATATCATCCACATTAACTTTGAGGGCTTTCATAGATTAAAGCTCTGAAAATTAAAGTGCATTAGCAGTCTATTTGAGAAAATCACATATGTACTTTTCTGGTAATTCTTATCATATTTTACCAACAATAAATTGATTATCAAATATCTCTAAAAAGTGTTGCAGCGAAAAAAAAAACCAACAACAATTTTGGTTTGGTTTTTGGTAATAACAAATAAAACTATATAAAAACAGGGAAGTGCATGCATAATGCTTGTTTACGTAATAATAAGTGGCTTTATAAGAATACCGTTTAGCATAGTGCGGCTTGTTATAAAAATGATGACCTAGTCACACAAAAACCAGTCTCATGAGTGTTTGGTACTCACCAGAAGAAATGTGCTAATGTTTAATGTTACGTAATGGTGAGGTAACTTTCTCTGTCTCTCGGAAGTTCGCGTATGTTTAATATCACGGAAAATAGAGCCTTTTTCAAACACTTTCGCTTTTTATTATGTAACATCATTATACAGAAGCGGACAATCGTAACAATATATCGTATACATACGTAATCTGTGCTTGTTTATATTTATTAATGAATGTGAACAAGAGGTTCTAGAAAAAAACATAGAATACGCAGTGCATAAACCTTATGATATAGAAATAGTTTTCAAATCCAATATCAAGATAGAGATGTAGATGATATTTTAGTGTGTTTTTTCCGGTACTTAGCCAATTAGAAAATTTATTAAATTTCATGAATTCTATAAATAACAATATTAAATTTACTATGGAATTAGATGATAATAGTTCTATTAATTTTTTAGATTTAATATTACAATACATAATACATCAGCACATGCTTTCCAACAAAAATTCATATCTACATAGATTTACTTATCCTCTCTGAAAAGTAAATTTTGATAAAGAATTTAATTCAACAAAACAAATTGTCGTTAACAATGGTTACAGTTCAAAATTAATGTTAAAAAAAGAAATTACTTCACAAAACTATATCGACAGTTTATCCAATTATTAATTACATTAAATCCTCACCATTTAGAATTCTGACTTATATAGGTAAACCATCAGACGATACAGCTAACTTTTTAAGAAAACGAAACATTAATGTTGCTTATAAAACCAATAACAATTTGTCCAAATTCATTAAAAACAATAAAGATGTAACTGAAAGAAATAAAGAATCTGGTGTCTATAAGTTGATATGTGGATGTGGGAAAGTATATGTTGGTCAAACTGGCAGAACCTTTGAAAAAGGAATTTCTGAAAATTACGCTTCTTACAGAAATAAAAAAGCGGGATTCGACTTTCGCCAACCATGTAACAGAAGAAAACCATATTTTTAATTCCGCACCGAATTTGATACTAACATTCTAGGCGGATGTTCACAACGGTTTCCTTCTTCTTTCTTTATTTCTTTTCATGCCCTAGTCTATTGAAAGTTAAATTTCAATTTCATCCCAGCTACGTCAATTGCGTATTCTTTCGCGAGCCAAACATCTTCTGAACTGCGGATATTTGGACAATTTCTGCAACTAATAATGTGCTCCATTGTTTGCTCTTCACCGCATTCATAATATACGAGGATTAGAACTTCAATGGTGGCAACTATTTATTTATTAATAATACAAAAATGAGACATCTGTGAAACTACTATAGTCCTTCAATATAGGCACTACAATTGTCAACAACTCGTTGCTGGCGATGTGGAAGTCGTAGTACGCTTTTAGCAGCGTCTGTTCTGTTGATGATTCTGACGGAGCGATCAATTGCTTGCATAATCTCGGGAACAGTTCTAATGTCTCGAAGTGGTTCCTTCATCTTTGGGACTAAGTCAAACTCACATGGGTTTAAATCCGGTGAATATGATGGATGGAAAAGTACTACCCAGCCTCAGCGATTATACAGATCAAGTATAGCGCGTGCCGTGTGCGCCCTAGCACTATCCTACGGAATGATAGGAGGATTTTGAAAAAAACTGTGGTCGCTTTCTTCGCAACGCTGGCCTCAGGTTATGGTCAAAAAGCTGAAGGAAATATTGTGCATTAACAGGCTGACCTTGCGGTACAGCATTCACTAGTATGACTCCATCACAGTCGTGTACAAGATTCACTAAAACTTTCACATTAGTGAACGTGACGTGATCCGGAATGACGCCAATCATTGGATTGGATGGCGCCTAATTTACGGTTCGTACGATCTGTCCCTTGTCTCATCACGTGTAATAATGCGACGTAAGACGTCTTTCAGGACTATAACGCTCCAGGTGAATCTGAGCGGATCGTATCGTCTTCATTGCTGAATTTCAGTCAAATTATGGGGAACCACCGCGATGCAGTTTTGTTCATTCCTAGGTCGATTCTTTACAATATACAGCACAGTTGTATGCGAAATAGGATTATTTCGTGGCCTAAATCACGAATTGATCTGTGTCTAACACGCGGAGGCAGTCTGCACTTGTTCTTCATTGACACTAGGGTTGCCTGATCGAGTTACTTCTGTCACGTCCCCACTTCTCTCATTGAAAGCTTTAATAGTCCTTGCAACTGTTCGGTATGGGAATGTTGTATCCCCACCCGCTTCAGTAAGACCTTCATGACATGCGACCACGAGCATTTTCAATTTTCAACCAACTTCGCTGTACCTACTTCTTTTGTGTAGATAGATAATGCATAGATTAATATGTGGTAGTTGTGAGACCACTGGAATTCGTGGTTCATGGTCGCAGTACTTGGAAGTCTAGCTCGTGGTTTGTAGTAGACTCGCAGCTCTCGGTCCCCGGTAAATTCCATGAATTGAAATGCCTTTCTCCAACAGTAGTTCAGCTATATCCTCCTGCATCCCACATATATACCTCGCACTAGCCTTACATGCACAAACTAGCTAATGAATCTTAAAAGCGCTTAAATTTCGTTAAACGGGAAACGCATCAGAGCGCTTTCAGTGGCCTTAGCGTTTCGGAATTACCATAGCATTCGCGCACTATCCCCACTGTATCTTCCGTAGCATTGACCATAGTCCGGGAAAGATCGGCTTGGATTGATCGACGAAACGCTTCCGCGTTTCGCGGTCAAAATCTGATGAATCGATCGCCGTATACCATTTTACTTAAATATTAGCATGTTAGAGCCGCAATGACGCTGCCACCTATGGTTAAATTTTAAATCTCTTTAGAACAAAAATTCAGATGTATTTTTTTTGTATGGAAATAAATATTAGTGTGTACAAATAAATTTAATTACGGCTGAGCTTACAATTAGTGCGAAAAGGCTGAATAAACTGTAGTTATAAAACCTGTTTTCTAAATTTTCGGGTCCATTTAGATGTAATTGCATCTTTAAATACAGAAAAATACAGCTCTAACTCACAACTAGTGAGGGAAGTAGTGTTAAAATAGGTTATACCATTTCTATACTTAGATCCTTCACAAAATTAGTACAAAGTATTTAAATCTGGATTTCGATCAAAAACTGCAGATACTTTTCGTCCTAATTTATCGCCAAATTCGCCTGAAATACTTTTTAATTCCTTTGCAACTCGATCTAAAACAGCGAATGCCTCGGTTAGTTAATATTTTGATTTTCAAAGAATTTAATTGTTGTTGGCAAGTTACTAAAATCTTCATTCATAGATTGTAGTTTATGAAATAAGTTTTGATTTTGAAAAGCGAGTTTGCGTTCAGCAGTGCTAATTGAATATAAATTGTTTCATCAACTGAACAACTATGATGAAAGAAATTTGCCGCTATCCATGTCTCCCGTCGTGTAATTACCGGAGAAGATGGCAAGGGAATAGTTGGTAATATACGTTTATATAAAAAGAGACGAGTCTGTACCGCCTTTACTTATAGTCCGATTTTAATAATTGAAACGGAAAATTAAATGGTTGGATGTAGGCTATAAAATGAGTTGATAAAATTATTTATAGCCCTTAAGCGTTATAATGTTTTAGGGCTAAGTCTAAATAGGGTGTTGGTCATAGACCTACATTTTCGCGATTGCTTCTCTTATTCAAGCGGTAGTGGAAGGAATCGTTATACCATCATCAAACATAATCTATCTTCCTTGCGAAATAGCTTTATATATCAGTCTATGATGATGTATTGTTGAATATGTTGTTGTTAAGTATCACTAATATAGAGTAAACGTAAAAACTATCATTATTTTCTTGAATACACACTAATGTTCACTTATCTAAATAATACCTGGAACATATGTTTGAAAATGTCAGATACTTCAAAGTGCTTTAAACTATATTAAAAGAAGTGACCAGTGGTCCATCTCACCCATTGAGCTTAGGGTGAGATGGGCCACACATGCTGGAAAGGTGACCCAATAAGAGACAATGGTTTAGTTTTAGTTTGCGATGTCATCGGCCAGGTTCGATAATTCGTGCCTTCCACTAAGACCTCTATGAGCTATTTTAGAGCTAATGTTCATCGAAAAAGTTCAGACCTTTGAGGTGGTTCAAAATCTTGTTCAGTGAGGTCTTCTTCTGGTCAGCTAGGAAAGTGTTTTGTATTCCCAAAGATTGCGTACCTGCTTCGGCTGACCGTATGACAGTGTCACATAATATGCTCTGCTGATTCTTCGTCCTCCGCCGACTGTGTCGGCATTCCGATTTATCAGATAGCACCTTCACAGTGCTTTCTGAGCCTGCAGTGACCTGTAAAGACAGAAGTAATTGTTTTAACTCTCCTACATTCTAAAAGCCAGTAATTCTCTAGTTCTGACATGATTCGATGAAATGCACTCTTTCGTATATACCAAACCAGATAATTGCTCCTAATTTGTTGTTTCACTATAGAAAGTAATATGCCAATTGCAAGTTCTGGACCGTGGAGCCTCAGCCTTCTTATTACCTTGAATAAGGGAGTGGCTCGGAAGCCAGATAGGTTGTTAAATTCTTATGAGCCTTATGCTCATACTGAGAACAAATACATTTCAACATGGTTCATCCTGCCAGAAATTTTTATCGTGTATGACCGGTGTATTGGTTCTATTAATATCCTTTCGTCTAATTTTTTATTGTTGATAACATCTATGTATTAACATAACGTTATTTTACATTGCTCTTGTTGGATTTCTCCGTTGGGCAATTTTAAAAATGTGATTATCATTATGAAGAACCGTAAAACTGATAGCACGTCGAGCGATTGCAGAAGGTGAAGGAAACGTTATGTAGGTATCACATACGTGTATGTGAAAACGCTAAGCACTAGTGCTATCTATTATTATCTTATGTTACGTTAGAACTACTATTAAAACCTACGGTCTTGTGACCGTATTTTCAAGGGGTTATTAAATATCTTAAAATAAGGACATTAACGTAAAGATATCTTAACAAACTTGTATAATAAGAGAGATATTAATGTTAAAAAAAATTGTAGTTTTTATTTTTTTTAAGTGATGATTAAGCATATTAATTTAAACATTTTTTTAATGTTTTTCATGGAATCCACTTCACACTAGTTGTTCAAAGTTATCGCCGTGTTGTTGAACGCAAAGTCTCGCTCAAGGTATCCATGAATTAGCATAATTTACTAGGCCTTGGTCTTGCGGTCGAATTGTCGCCGCAGCTGCCTCAACGTGATTACGAAGATCATCTAAATCAATTATGTGGTTGGTGTATACCATGGTTTTCATAGCGCCCCGTTAGTAGAAACCAAGGGGGTTAAGGCCGGTTGACCGAGGAGGCCATGGCATAGGACCACCTCGATCAATCCACTTATTTTCAAACACATTATCTAACTGTTGGCGAACTAAACGATAAAATGCGGCGGTGCGCAATCGTTAAGAAACTACATTTGCCGACGTACATTCAAAGGACCTCCTGCAATAGTTCCATCAAATGATTTTGCAAAAGCAAGAGATAATCACATCCATTCATTCGATTTGGCAACACAAATGGGCCAATAAGTTGCCCAGTGCGGTCCAAACGTTATCGAAAATCTGTGCTGGAAACGATTACGACGAGCAGGATGTGGATTTTCCACAGTCCATATATGAGTATTACGACAGTTTATATGCCGTTACGTGTAAACCTTGCTTCACCAGTCGCCAAATCAATAGAGGAAAAGTCAATATCTCTATTATTATGCAATTTTGTTAAAACATTACGTTAATGACTTTATTTTAAGATGTTTGATCACCCCCTGACAATAAAATCACACTACCGTAAACAACCTGTATATAAGTGCCTACTATTTTCTTTTACAGATGTTGTTCGCGGTGCTACTGTTTATCGTTTTACTGGGACTTCTGGCATATTTAGACACCAAAAAACCTAGGAATTTTCCACCTGGACCGAAATGGTTACCAGTGCTAGGAAGTGCTTTAACTGTTTTCAAATTAAGAAAAGCAAACGGTGATTTACCGCTTATGGCTAATGAATTATCAAAGAAATATGGTCCTATACTTGGATTAAAAATAGGGATAGATAAGATCGTTGTTGTATGCGGACTTAATGCTATCCGCGAATTTTTGACGTCAGACGAACTTGACGGTAGACCAACCGGTTTATTCTTTGAAAAACGAACGTTCGGATTTAGGCAAGGCCTTATGATGACCGACCAAGGTTTTTGGCACGAACAAAGAAGATTTATTGTTCGCCATCTCAGGGAATTTGGTTTTGGCAGGAGAAACATGTCTGCGATGATAGAAGACGAAGCCCAATTAATGGTAGATCACTTTAAAAGTAAAATCATTAAAGGGCAAGATTTTGGTATAGTTCAAATGGATAAGGCAGGCGGAATACATGTTTTAAATACGCTTTGGATGATGTTAGCTGGGATTCGATATAATCCAGAGGATAAGGAAGTAAACACATTACAAGCAAATTTAAACGAGCTATTTAAAAATGCAGATATGGTCGGAGCGTTATTTAGCCAGTTTCCCATTCTACGAATACTTGCTCCAGACTTTTCCGGTTACAACCTTTATATGAAGTCCCACGAACCGTTGTGGGATTTTATAATAAAGGAAGTAGAAAATCATAGGAATACATTTGTGTCAAACCAGCCGCGAGATCTCATCGACGTTTATTTGCAAATATTAAATGAAAAAGACAAACCGGATACCTTTACTAACGAACAATTGCTTTCTGTTTGTTTGGATTTGTTTATGGCTGGATCTGAGACAACAACGAAATCTTTTGGTTTTGGATTCACGTATTTGCTATTAAATCCAGAGGTGCAGCGTAAAGCCCAAGAGGAACTTGATAATGTAGTAGGGAGAGAACGATTGCCTTCACTACAGGACAGACCTAAGTAAGTAACCATTTATTTTATAAGTACACACATCAGCAACAATTTCTAAATGTTTGACAAACAAAGCATATATGGTTAATTAATAAAGTTAATTTTATGGTAAATACATGTAATGTCAATCTAATGTGGATGGCATTCCGATGTTTGTCAATAAACTATAAATAAAAACAACTGTTATTTTTCTGTTAGTTAATTTTAAACAAAGATGCAAAATCAAATTTTGTGTTGGATGCATTATATTGATACATATTTGGTACTTTTTTGGCCCGCGTTAATGGTATTCCGTTTTACATTAATCAAAGTACCGCTGTTTATTACTTGTTCTGTTATATTAATTTTAGGATGCCATACATGGAAGGCGTTGTTTATGAATCCATCCGTATGTTCATCGGCCGAGGTCTAGGTGTTCCACACAGAGCCCTTAGAGATACTACACTGGGTGGATATTTTATACCAAAGGTATTGAAATTACACTTATATACAGGGTGACGCATTGGTGTGGCAAAGCTCGATATATCCGTTATCATATAAGATATCAGAAAAGATTATTCACGAAAATTGTAGACAGCCTTACACTTTATATTTTAAAATTATTTTCATATATACAGGCTGAACCAAACATACGTTTTCTTCTGGGAAGCCCTGTATATTATTCCAGATTTAAATTAAGCTCATGCCTCAAACTTCCAATGTACAATTTCATTGAATTCTATAGCGTGTTTCAGAAGTTATAGTGAATTTTATATGCAAATCACTGAGTTCAAGGTCTTGTATAAGTAGTGCAAACAACAGTCAGAAATTTTCTTTGATATTGGCCCAGTTATGGCAAAGTGATATTTTTTCAAAATTATCAAAGCTGAATACAGGGCGAGGTAAAAACTCAAAAGCATTAATTTTTCAATTATTTTAAATAGATCACCCCATATTTTATGTCATAAAAAGGGAGATTTCTTTAGATACTTTCATTTTTATTAAGCACTCTCTACACGTAAAAGCATTAATTTCTAAGATATTTTAAAGTCGTTTTATAAAAGTGAGACATTTTTATGACAATTATTTTGCTATAATACTGGGCCAATATCAAAAATCTGTGCTTGTAAAAACAAAATTTCAGACTGTGTCGTTTGCAGTATCTATATAAGACTCACAGCGATTTGCATATAAAATTGACCATTACTTTTAAAAACACGCCGTATAATTCAATGAAATTGCACATTGGAAGTTGGAGGCATGAGCTTAATCTAAATATAAAATAATATACAGGCTGTTCCATTTAAGAAAACGTAGGAGGTATGTAAATTAAGTAGTGAGACTGACTTTTAAATATTATTATTTGATTATAATTACAATTGAATGTTGTCTTCCTCAAAACAACTCCCTTGGGAAGCTACACGGCGTTGGAGGTGGTTATTCCATTCCTCATAGCTGTGCTGGAACTCGGATATTGGAATTACCTTACGCGTTTATTGTATCAAAACGATAAAAGAATATTTTATTCGACGTATTGCCCATCGCTAGCTATACATTTTTCCCATCCGTCTGATAATTTGCGGATGCCACGCCAAAAAAACCGTTGCTCTTTGAGGCAAACCAGTCATCGAGTCATTTTCGTACATTTTCGTAAAGAGTGCAACGCAACTCAACAAATGCTTGCTCCATCGATGCAAATAAGTAGTAATCAGACGGAGCCAACTCTGGTGAGTAAGCCGTATGCGAAAGTATTACCCTTGTATATATATAGGTACAAGGGTATTACCCAACTACACGCCTCAATCGTTTCCTTGCCAGTTTTGCTGTGTGTGACGGTGCATTATCATGAAGCAAAATCACTTGTGTTGCCGTTTTGATATTCTGGCCGTTTTCACGCAAAGCTTGATTCAAATCGATCATTTGTTGTCGATAGCGTTCAGTACTAACGATTTTTCCAGGTTTTAACAGCTCATAATTGATCACACCCTTCTCATCCCACCAAACACAGAGCATTTTGTCTTCCGTCCATAGCGATTTGGCCTTGCAGTCGATGTCGATGGTTCGCCTGGAGTTACCTACGATCTTTTACGCTTAGGATTCTCAAAATATATCCACTTTTCATGGGCAATCACAATTCGATGGAGAAATGAGTTTCTACCCAGCGAGCGGCATTGCGCAAGCAGGTTTTCGGTTTTCCCGTTATCTTTTATTCAGTTCATGTGGAACCCATTTTCTCATCTGCTACATCTTTTTCCATAGCTCTTAAACGTGTGCAGATGGCTTCTCGTGCCACATTTAATTGATCCGCGAGTTGTTATTGCGCTTGAGGGTCATCCTCATCCAACAATGCTTGCAATTCGCTATCATCAATCTTTTTCGGCGGTCTTCCACGTTCTTCGTTTTTCAAGTCAAAATCACCACTTTTGAATTCATTAAACCACTCAAAGCACTGTGATTTACCAAGAGCAATTGAGTAAGCTTCGACAAACTGTCAATGCGATTCTGCAGCAGTTTCCTTGAAATAGTAACGGAAAATCAATGCTGTCCACATATCGTAGCCTCCAGGCACAAAATTCAACATGTTCAACGCTATCACAAACTATGCTGGTTGTATGAAACTTGTATTAATAATAATAATAATATTTATTAAGTCCAGTAGACCAAATTTGGTATAGGACAAGTTACAAGAGAATTCTTATGTATTCTAATTAATCCACATTATTAAAATACATTGACAGCTAGGGCCATCTACTTATTTACTTGAGCTACTTGATGTAGGGATGTCATCCGCCTGGGTCGTCGATGGCGCCTTCTACCTCGGCCACTAGGTCCTATTGTAGAGCGGATACCATCCTACAGTTCATCAAACAATTCCAGGCCTTTGAGGTAGCTCAGAATCTTGTTCAATGAGAAGTTTTTCAGCTAGGGAAGTAATATCCTTTCCAAAGATGGAGTACCTGATGCGGGTGACCGCAGGACAGTGGCACATAACGTGCTCTACTCCGATTTCATATTTACAGACCTGGTATATTCCATCGATACTAAAATCTTTGGGTACAGCCTTAATTTTCATATTATAACAGCTTTTCTACAATAAAAATTATATAACGGAGTAATAGGGTGAGTATGTTACACCGCCTCTTACATATTGACTTACACTCTGCCCAACCCTGCGCATCAACAATTTTTGGGTTATTTTAAAATGATATGAAAAGGGAATACAGTGGCTGCAGGTTTCCATATAAAGCCATTGAATGGAACTTAAACACAACTAACGAGTATTACTGGTCACATAAAAAAGCTCTGTAAAGTGATATCTCTATAAAAAAAAAATAATGCTTTGAACTAGAAGTAGGTGGCCCTGGTCTATTATTACCTGTATATTTTTTAATTTTTTAATTGTACATCAGAAATAAGGCTTTGATTTACCTATCATAAGGCTGTCTTTGATAATACCGTTGTTATTTAGTCTTAATGTGACGTGGGGCAGATTGTCCCGTTATTATATTGATAAAAGTGACATTTTGGCATCAGACTGACTTTATATTAGAATGGGCTTATATTTTATTTTCTATGTCACTAACACATTTCTTGTCAATATAGTTGCTACAAATTACTACAGCAAAGTTCAGCTTTATTGTTTAACTCATGTAACCATTATAGAAACGGATTTAATAAAATGTGTAAACAAGCTATCGCAGTCTTGCTTTTAAAACTTGTTCAGTGACTAATACTAAGATTAACATATTATAGGATACAATGGTTATACCAAATTTCCACGGCATCCTGCGGGGAAGTGAATTTGGCTGGGACGATCCAGAGGAATTTCGTCCTGATCGTTTTATCAAAGATGGTAGGATTATACCCTTACCAGATAATTTTATACCATTCGGCTTAGGAAAAAGACGATGCATGGGAGAAACTCTAGCCAAAGCGAATTTATTCTTGTTTATCTCTGCGCTATTGCAAAATTTCAATTTTTCAGTACCGCCGGGTAGTGATCCACCTTCGTCACTTGGTAATCCTGGTATTACACCAGGACCAAAGCCTTTTAAAGCTTTATTTAGACTAAGAAATTAGCATAACGCAGTTAGCATAGTAATAACAAAGTATAATAAATTTATTATAATATTTATTAATTAGATATAGTAGTAGGTATGTTAATTTACGAATTTTTTTAATAAAAATTAATTCAACAGCGTGCCATCGTTTTGTAATAATTAAGCGATTCATCATACACACCCTACCAAGACCCTATGGCCAAAAAAGTAATAATAATTTCGGCAAGAAGTACTTAGACAGTACTTGTTAGGAGCAATTTAGAGATTAGAACATGTATGCGGTTTTACATTGCCACATAAAATCAAAAAAATTAAAGCAGAATCTTATTCAAGAAATAAGTCACCACAAGCAGTTTACAAAATGACACCAAAGCCCTAAAATAGGGCTGAAATTTCTGCCTTTGTTGTCTGGCTATAATCTCCCGCTCAGACCTCACCTTCTGAAACGATTTCCCATTTTAACTTTATTTTTGTATAAAAATATTATACCTACTTTTCAATATTTCCAAGCATTTCAGGCGTGATTATTTTCGAACAACATTCCAGTGAAGTTTTACGGTGGCGAGCTTGTCCTCCAAGGCCTGCCAGAACTTTTATTATATTTTTTGACCACATTATTTAAAATACAACGACGGGTTTACTTACCCAGATAGTCCTTATCTGTCTCCATACCTATGTAGACGTTCGTTCCTTTTATTTGTCACCCTTATCACCTTCTTCGCCAGATTCCAAGTTAATATTCGTGCCACTGTCGTGATTTTCCACTTCAGTTTGTTTTTGCTTCGAGTTGTATAAATCGTGTGATCTGTGACAAAAATTCTGGTTTCCGCTCGCAAGACGCCAGTTTGCCGGTCAATCTGGCAGTTTTCCGCCTGTGCTAACGTCGCGAGAAAGAATGGATGTGACCCATGAGGAGGTCTTATTAAAGACTGCGCGGAGTTTCGGGGCCGACCGTCTTCTATTGATCAGTCCCCTGTGGACCAGCCTTCTGTGGACTCTCTTACTTGATGGATACATCAACGCGGTGCGTCTGGTGTACTTTGACTGAAGGGCTGACGTTTGAATTCGCGTTAGAGAGGGATAGTGCTTCTCGCTGCAAAGCTGTGCGCGGGTGAATTTGCGCTTACGGGCGGTAGTCACGTTCAAAGACGTTTCCTTCTTTTCTTTAGGATCCGTACTGCGCTGCTGCAGTGTTACATTTTGGAAGGGTTGCGAATTTCTTGGTATTCTACTACTTCCAAGGCTGGGTTTTCGGTCATTTGGACTTTTTCGAAGTAGATGCCGTTAGTCCTTTCTAGGAATTCCTCCAGGGTTTCTATTTCGGACTACTGGTAGAGAGCGGTCGTAGGTATCCTGAAAGGACAGAGAAGTATTACGGTCGTATGGGTTACAGTGACTACGAGGTCTTTATAAGCATACGTTAATTGTTACAGCGTGCCTGCCAATTACACTGGTTAACAAGATTTTTGTCCCAAGCACAAAGATGCCTGATTCCCATATACTTTTGCATGCTGAAATCAATTATGTTTTCAGAATTTCTCCAACACCCTTAGTTTTTTGTTCCAGGATATTCGCTTATACACATAAAATATACATGCATAGATATGTAGTATAAGAGAACATGTCCTGACGTTATTTCAGTTGTCGGCTCGAGCTCGGAACTGATCAAGCAGCATGCAATGGTTAATGTTTGAACATGTCTTGACGTGTTAAGACCTGCATTCCCATTTCTAGATAGCAACTCTTGTTATTTCAGTTGTCGGCTACAGCTCGGTGAATGAACATATACGCTGAGGTTGTTAACGTTTTAAAGAGTGTTGCGTTGTGATGCGTTCAAGCTATTGTAGTGAATCCGAACTCTTTTTGCTACATTTACGGCGAATGGGCATTTAAATATCAAAAACGGTTTTTCACACCCCTCCTTAAAAAGTGTAAAATAGGTGATGAAGACAAAAGCTGGGCTCCCCATATTTGCTGTATTACGTGTGTCAAACTTCTTACAGCGCCAGCAAAAGGTAAATGACATATGCCTTTTGATATTCCCATGATTTGGAGGGTACCATCAGATCATATTACCGATTGCTATTTTTGTATGACTTCTAAATCCAAACATACTGTAAAATATCCCAATATTCCATCCGCACTGAGACCAGTACCTCACAGTCCGGAATTACCTGTGCCTAAACCTCCGCAAAACATGACACTAAGCGTCGATGAAAGCACGCTATCCGAATTTGAATCATATTATTCCATTCGTTACACGGACAATTAATGTCGTATAATGAATGCCGTAATATCAGTACTTTACTTTTTTGCAATAATTATTGTAGACTATATTGTTTTATAACTTCAAGTAGTTGAATTGATCAGTAAAGATTGCAAAGGACTGTGGGGAAGCACAATAAACACACTGTTCGGATTATTCCTCCCGCACAAAGTATTAATTAATTCGGAACGACACCTGTTTCGGGGAATACGTGGATTTAAGTCGAATAACCGACCAGCTATTCGACTTGATAATGGGAATCCACGTATTCCCGAAACAAGTGTCGCCCCGAATTAATTAATACTTTGTGCGGGAGGAGTAATCCGAACAGTGTGTTTATTAGTTGAATTGATGTTGGCTATATGCAAGAACGTGATGTTGAAAATGCATCTAACCTCCAACATTTCTAAATATGATACTTTGGCAAGAATTTGTTTCTGAATGTTTCTAATACATTCATTATAATTTCCCTCGCCCCACCCTATATGATGATTTTGTCGCTTTTCCTGCTAAATTTTTAAATAAAACTCTTGTAAATTTCGTGATTATTCAAGCGTTTCAAAGAATCAATTCGCTTTCATAGGTTCCCAGAACATCCAGCAACAGTAAAAACTTGGAAGGATATATGTCACCTACATGATTTCGCAAATGCACATCTTCGAATATACTTTAGGTATTTTCATAGTTCTGATTATAATTACCATTCTCTAAAGTACCTTAATTGTAATGCTATCCCTCATACACCCTCTTCGAAAGGGTTATCTCCACTTTCATCCACTTCTGAAAATGAACCAGGTAATCTACTTTCTTTAGTACCAGGTAGTAAAAATTTATCTTTGAATACTTGTTTTCAACTAACTGATCATTATTACATTTCTGCTACACTTCGTCTTTGGAAAATAATTTCATCTCTCTGTTACCCACACAAAAAGAAGAAGTTCAGTTTTAACGGAATTAAAATTTTTATTATATTTATAATTACGTACATGTTTCTTATTCTGTTTTTAGAATTAATTTTTATCTTCGAATTTGTACGGTTTGTAGGTGTCTGTGGTTTCTGCTAATTAAACATATTAGTCAATATTTCCACCTAATTCAAAGAAAGAAGATTTCTGCCAATAGTCGGCACGTACGTTCAAAAAATGAAGTATATAAAAAATATATTTAAAAAA
>JARFOC010000480.1:917688-931980 GCA_031763485.1 Osmoderma eremita
AACTAAAAATTTAATAATAGCGGACAATGTAAAAAATAGAAAAGGCATTTCTATAGAAGCTGAAATATTATCGTAAAAAGGATATCAGGACATATTCAACATTGAACTGAATGAAAAACTAATATAACGAAAATATAACACGACCGACCACTTCCTCTGCTGTAGTGAAAATCATTCTATTATAATATTTTGACAAAGAAATCAAAACAATGAATTTCATTTAATAGGTTTCAAAAGTAATAATGTAAACAAAGAATGTTGTAAATTAAATTAAATTCCGAAAAAGAAAACTCTCAAAGTAAAGGACGCTTGAGTAACGTCAACATAAATGGTATGCGCGAACCACCGCTATTACGAGTATACTAACCTAACTGCTACAACGACAACTCCTAGTATGCTATGTACCCCACCAGCGTAGCACGATTGCATTCCGGAGATTGCGTCGGTCATTCGTAATTCGCGATATGACATGGCTGCTTGATGAAATACATTAGATATATACGGCTTTAAAGTTTAGAAATGGCCTGCGCTGTATGTATATAAGTGCTTGTATTTACTTATCAAATAACTATATAACTGCACAGAAATTGTATTAAAAGAGGCATTCGTATTATATATATACATATACATGTATATTACATATATCGTGTAATGTAGTGTAATGTCATTTCATATTACATAATAACAAAAATAGAAATAATAATAAAAATAAAAATAAAATAAATAATAATAAATAATAATAAAAAATCTTTGGGTTCATCTTGCATCTCGTCCAATACCAACAGTCACCAAATAATATATGGCAACAATTCCCGTTTATCGAAATTTGAATTTTGAAGTGACAAATAATTATTTTTAATAATAATCCATAATCAAATCTATTCGAAAGTACATGAATAAGTTTCTGTCATATCGGATACGCAAGTATGCAAATTTTCAAATCGCTATGACATTCAGAAGTATGTTAAAATTGGACCAGTCTTGGTGATTCCTGACATCCCCCATTCAAGTCAAACTAATACAAAGCTTTTAAAAATTAATCCGCTTTTGCCAATCCACCGTTATATTTTTATGTCACACAATATACATATACAAATATTACCACACACACATATGCATATTGTATATTATAACGAACGTGCTATTTTGAAGTGTATCGTAGCATACCAGTAATATTACTACCTGCCTTAACAAATTCAAATCGCGTATTATTGAAACATGAGAAGTTGCCTTTTGAAGACTAAATATAAATAACGATATAATTCATATATGTATGAAAGTCGTACATACACGTTTATCTAGAGGCTGAATAAGCATACACATGAAGCATTACGAAACAAGCAATTTATTATGTTAATGCGCCAGGGCGTACAATGCAAAATCAATCGCAGATACGCAAAAGATAAGTTAAGGAGGTTCTTCTAATAGAATTTTATAGGGAAAAAATGATTACATATATTATATGGTGAAACCTTTCGATAGAAAATCGCGAATGGATGGTGGATGTATAATAGTTTAGCATGCAAATATTTACAGATGCTTTTTTATGACTAGAAATTATTGGTTGCTTAACATTGATAATGAAGGAGGACAACCTGGTATTAAATATAAAAAAATAGTACATCTATCCTTTAAAAATGGGCTATGCTAAAAGTCAAATTCTGATTAGTCGATATTTACATATTAATTCCGTGTATCTTTTCAATTTGAATACAATATCTCATGCGATATTCAAACAATCCAAAATAGTTCTCCAAAATTCCCCCTTATTACCCTGAGGGTTATAACTAAGCAGATGCCAAACCCCTCGAGCAACTAGAGGGAAAAAGTGTTAGACCTAGTAAGATAAAATCTTGCATGATGTTTTTTACCAAACCTGTATTATTCCACTGGTGACCTGGTGATATCATATCTTCCAAGGTTTTACCTTAACCAGTCTAACCCCTTTTTTTTTTCTTTTGTAGGTTTTACTAAGGACGGAAACTTAGTTGCCGAAATATATATCTATTAGAGTCTTTCACGCATTAAGTTGGTGGGGGGATTTTTTGTTCTAGTTCCACTACTTCAAGCCACGGCATCCGACTATACCTATCCCTCGATTTACACGGTATCTTATTCACACGATTTTGCAAATGGCGAATTTACGGAAAAAAAGAAAGATAGAATTGAGCATTTTTCGCTGCATACATATTTCCACAAACTTTTTTAATTGCGTTCGCGGTCAGTTCAGATACAGGGCAACAATATTAAGCAAAATTTGCTGAAATTATTGCATCGAAATCATATACTCCTGATCCAGTTTTTAATGCAGGCGAGTCGAAGTTGTTTCGGAAAAAAATGCCAAGGAGAACTGATTTGGCTAACGTTACAAATCAGTGGTTGTGAAACAACTAACAATTCTTTTCTGCATCAACGCTTCAGGCGATCATATAATGAAGACATTGGTTATTAACAAATCGCCATGCTCATTTAAAATAATAATCATGGTCAATCTTCCCGTTTATTGAATGGCCAATAAGAAAACAAGGGTTACTGCCATACTTTTCAATGACTGGCTTTGTCCCAGACATTGGAAAGTATATCCTTAAGATCCACAACACGAAAGTGTGCAAGTTGTATTTCTACCCAACAATACGACTTCTTTAGATCAAGGAATAATTTCGACATTTAAGGCGCTATATATTAAGTGAAACTTCATATATATTTTACAACAAATCGAAAATGATAATTCTGTTAAGCATGTTGGGCGGCATGTACCGAGATTGAGCAATCAACGTTGAATTCTAGTTGGAAGAAGTATAGCCGATGTAGTTGAAGACGACAGTAAGTTAACATTGGACTATGAATATTCTCGGATTATTGAATTGACGCACACAACGGGAGGAGAAGATTTTGAGGACTGATCTGAGGCTGATATTGTAAAACTTATAGCGGATAAAGAACTGGATGAAGAGGATTTAGTTAATATGGTGACCGAAACAAATGATCCTAACAATGAACCCGATTAAGAGGAATCCGAAACAGCTGCGTTTACAGTAAAAGTTATCCGTGCAGCACTTGCATTAAGGCGAAAATTGAGTAATCAGATCCTACAAAATGACCCGCATGTTCAGGGAGTTCTCCGATTTCAGGGAGACATCAAAAATGCTTAAATCAACATGAGGAGGTTTATAAAGAGTTAATCAAAAATCAAACACAATTGCTTATTATAGTATTTAGTCCCACCAATCTGAGTCCATTATTCAGCAACTATCGAAGCAGAATCACATCAAGTATCATCGACTGATGAAAGTGATTAAACTTTTGGTTAAATTTATTTTTATTGTTGCAATAAAATGAATTACATATGTATGTACTTGTATATTTTGAAGTATTTTTATATTTCTCAAGGTATCTTTTATTTTACGTTAGCATAAATGCCTGCATAAAGCACATTTTTTTGTTTGTTTTCGTTTTACACAGTTTTACATGTAAAAATCTGCCACTTCGATTTGCACGATTTTTTTATGAACCGATCTTCAGTGCAAATCGGAGGATAGCTGTATTTTATACCAAATCATCATTAATGGAAGAACACTGGTCTCGACTTTATCTTTGGAATTTCCTAAAATGTTACTTGAAGAATTATTTGTTCTCTAGGCGATGCGTAAATGTACCTCTGAAATTTTTGGACGGATTTCTTGTTGATCTATGCAGTCCCATCTTTACGCAATTGTTTTAGGATATGATAAAGTCTTTGCTTGGTCAACTAGACTGTTAATTAAGGATCTATTGTTTGTGGCTGTGACGAATTTGCTAAAAATCTATTACAGTGACATTAGCGCAAAAAAGTTAGAGTTGGAATGCACCTAACAGAATATTTTAGAGATGTCCGAAATGGTGGGAGTGAAGAAGCTACGAGTATTTCAGAATGATATCACCTTTTAAAGGAAAATAATATTGAAGACTTTTTTCCGGATATTGAAAAAGCAATTAGAATGGTGCTCACTAACTGTAGTGGAGAACGGTCCTTCTCAAAACTGAAAAGGATCAAAACTAAATTGAGAATTACAATTCTTCAGAACAGTTTGTCGCTTATGCCTATTGAAAGCCATGTGATTGAGGAAATAGAATTAGAAGATGTCATTCGTGATTTTGCCACTCAAAAGTGTATAGATTTTTGAAGTATTTTTGCATTTGTTCGTAAATTTTCAAAAATCAATTATACTGGCGCTAATGTTGTTCGTTCATGTTAATATCCCAGTGTCCAGGGCCTCCATTTGGCTTAAGACGGTCCTGAATTTATGAAATGGTAATTTGAAAAATTGACTACATATTTAACTAATAATTTTTTTTTGTTTACGTTTCTTGACTACATTGTCTATCATATCTTTGTGTCAATCATTTTATTCAGAGATGTGTGATTGTAATTTAGTTCTGTTTTATACCTGTTCTTTGTCAATGGGAAACTTAACAAGCGATGAACTTGCTCAAATTCAAGTTGTTAAAGCTGTTTCATATTGAAAGCAATGATTTGAATCTGCTCATATAGCTGTTCATATTGGTTTTCGCATTGTACATATCGTGACTTTAATTACCAGGGTATCTAAAATGAAAGTTCAATATTATTCTCTCTCTATACATAAACTTAATGGTTTTGAATTACGTACACCCAAGAACTTGTTCAAACGATAAGAATTTGTATCAAATATGATCAAAATATCATCTACATATTTGATCCAAACAATCGCGAAATATTTCTTCATCTTAAACTCAACTTCAAAATTACTTATGAATAAATAAATGTCTATTTATGAAAGAATAGCGCCCCATTACAACTCCGACGTTGTTCGAATAACGTCCTTGAATGTTTGACTTCTCCCAATTGACATTATTCCCGTTTTTCTTTCTCCAACGCTATAATTTCGACACGTTTATCCACGTGCTCCATGCAAATAATGCAGACAAATTCTCACCTATGGCTTAAGTAATCTCTTAAGTACAAATACAATATGGGCGAATCGTCAATATTTACACATGCTTTCTTTTTATTTTTACCAATTTACATTTAGACTTGTTTTTCTTCGTTTTTAATAAGTGCATTCGCGTTACGGAGTGATGCTGCGGTCCCTTATAGCATGCAAATTGCTGTCCCTTTTAAGTGTACTTCTTGGATGGCTGCTGCCAGGTTTAATAGTGTGAGTTTTGCGATTCAACTTAGCCTTAGGTATATGTACATATGCATGTACAAAATGCATACAGATCCAATGGTGGCGATCCGTTATTATACGCTATGGCAAGCGAAGCACGTAGATGGGCTACTCGCGGCTGCTGGATACGTTGAAACGTCGAGAGGTGTTTATGCAAATTAATGTGCGAAAAATCATTAAGTTCGCGTGAAAACAAAACCAAAACGTTTCTGACAGTATGCGCATGCAAATCTACGGTATCCAAGACGAGTTTTTCGCATGCCATTATCATAATATTGGATGTTGTTATGGTTTTAAAACAAGACAAGTTCTCTTCCAGATTCGATCTCTCTTTGTGTGTGTGACTTGTATTATCTCTACTGTCTATAAAGCGTGTTTATTAAATTAATTGAAGCAAAGTACCAGACCATAAATAGCTAAGTAATAATAGGATAATCACATTAATACATGGAAAACTTTATTGAACTCACAACTGGTTATGTAGTCGTCTTTTTAAAGGCGATTCAATCAAATTCCATATCCTAATACAGGAATACACCGTATGCGCGATAAGTGTATAGTGGGAAATGTAATAGTAACCTGATGACACACGAACTCGACCCAATTAATAAAGTACAATAAGTAGCAGCGGAAGAAACATCATGGCCGCAGTTACGAAATTAATGCGTTACTAAAAACTGTTACACTCACCGTGTAACAGAAAACAATTCTTTTCTTCTAAAATATTATTTTATGATGTTTCGTCAATATTTATTTAGGATAAGTTTGAGAATTGTTTTCCTGTAGATTTTAGTCAACATCTGCGGCGCATTATAAATTTTTTCCTTGAACCACAGATAGCTAACTAACAATAAACCTTAACTGCCCCTTAGAACAAACGTCCTGGATCAGGTAGGCAAACAGAAACCCTCTTTGTTCGGCATACAGAAGATATGCATTTTAATTATTCGTATTTTAAATTATATTTAATCTCTCTCTTATTAAATATAGTGTTGTCAGATATCATGTTAATCCGTATTACATTGCAATTTCTCTGAACGAATTAATACGTAATTAACCCGTGATTCGACACAGTAAAGCTTTGTTTTTACATAATATTTTTAAATGAATATTTGTCGGCCTCTGATTGGTTGAACCCTTCGTCAGTCCAGGTAATTTTGCAAGTCTTCTTCGGGGGAAAATTCCCAAAGCAAGGACGGTTCCCTTTCGACAGTTCCCTTCGGGAGTTCACTTCGGCTCATTCGCGAGACAAGACTTTGTGTGCTCGGAGCTCGGAGGTGGAGAAAATAACCGGATTTTCTCCACCGATCAGGACATCAACTGAGTTTCTCTCGGCCCGCCAAGTCCACCCAATGTTCGTCTCTGTCCGTCCGCGACAAGACAACATCTCGTCCTCATCTGTCCAGATAAGATCCCCGAACTCACCTCTCCGTCCCTTCGAGACGGGAAAAAACCGTTTGTCTAAGTCCGATCACGACAAGGCGGTGTTGCATATTTTTTAAGTGCCGTGTGCTACGTGCTAGGTGTTATCTTCGTTCGTGGTTGTAACACACGATACTAAGCGAATCTTTTGAGGCCTATACAAGATTAATGTTGATAATTGTAGGTTTATATTGCATAATATTGCAATAGAAGCTGTTTTTCTTTTGCTAAGTGACTACACAATTTAATTGCACAGTAGTTTAGTAATTTAATCACCCCAAACCTAATAACTAACGTTTCCAGTTGTAAAAACACTTATAATAATAATAATAGTCCCCTTTTAACAAGCCTCAAGGCTCTTAGGAAAAAAAACTTATTCATTCCATAAAATAAAGTCCCCGTTTTTCCTGCCGCTTCTTAACAGAAAACATCTATGCTTAGACCAATAAAATGATAAATTCCTTTACAGAATAAAATGATATATTTCCTTCCAAAGCTGTAAGCGAACTTTTCCCAAGATATCATCTAAATAAATAAATAAATTATGTTAATACACGTCCTAAACGATCTCCGGTTCTTTCTTTAACTCTCGATAAAACTAGAGGTGGAATGTTTCTCATGCATTGCATCATCTCATTGCGTAGTTAATCGGTATTACGGGTTCTGCTTTCAGGAAATTCATAAATAGGGATTGAACGTGACCCTATAAAAAATAATCATTCGAAGCGAGATTCGGTGACCTAAGCGGCCAAGGAATAGTACTCCAGGCAGTTATTAACCAACTATTAAAATGTTCTGCAAGTGCTTCCGTAAAATAGCAACCTATCCTACTGAAACCAGTAAATTTTGTGCATTTTATAGCACCACTTACATAGTGGCCTAAGAGGACTGCCCAAGCATTCACCTTTTGACGGTACTGCGTTCACGTGAGGTATTTATGTATATAATATCCCTATTGCACCAATATCGAGCTGTAGTTTTATATCACGAACGCTGCCTCTCAAAAAATCCTATACTTTGTACTCAGAAATTATAACTTCTAATTAAAGTGAGAGAAAATGTAAAAACCATATTTTCCATGTTATTTTTTATGATCTAGCCCCCACTGTACGTTTTTTTTTCTGTTAAATACTCATTTCCGATATGTATCTGACGGGTCACATACTTTTTTTATAGCTCCTAGAAGATCCTGCAATCTGCCTGAAGGGCAATAAACGTTTGTTGTGACAAGAGAATAAATAACATAAATTATAAAAATAAATACCCTTACCACCTCGACGAGTGACTCATCGAGGTGGTAAGGGTATTTTTTTTTTTTACTATTTTAAGCCACCGTATCCTATTTTGTATTTTATAACATATAAATTGTCAGTGCAATGCGTGATCTCCTTTAAAATTTAACCTAATCTTAAATCCACAGTTTATTTGTGTATGTGAGTTTGAATTCGAAACTTTTCTGGGTCAAGGATGAATCGTAGCCCTTTGTTTAAGAGCCTCTGCAGGATGACGATATTATAGCTGTTGGTGGTACTCCCCTGGTCCATATGAGTTTTAATATGGATTTGTGTAGCAACACTTTGTTATCTAATGATAGTTTGGATCTAACACCGGTGAGCTTGTTCATTTTGCTTAGTTTGAGACCAAGTTGCATTCGTTTGTAGAATTTGTCTTTCTTTCATGCGAGACGTCGATCAAGATGCATTACCTCGGCAAATTCTGCTTGTGAATGTTGGCAGTTGTTGATCTTTACAGGAGGAGATGTTTCTGTGCGCAGTGTAAATGTTATATGGTTAGACTTTGATTCATTAGCTTTGATATGCCATGTTCTTAGCCACTGTTGATTTTTTTCCGTTGAATTTTGTTGACTCCGTGTAAGACGTCAGATTCGAATTTAATTCTATATAATTCGCGAGCAAAATATATGATGCGAAATAAAAGTATAAGATTAAAATGAAGATCAGGACCAAAACCAATATGGAGAAGAATATATTACGATATTAGCAAATAGGGAGAAACATACTTTGACAATTTTGCTGGGAGAAAGCAACCGGATACTAAAAATTCTAAGAAGCTAGACGTAAATATCTTATGCTTAGGCAAAGCGAAGATAATGTATTAACATTACATTGTGTAGCGGCTAATTCAAATATTTCGACTCGGGAAATATAAGCACCCGTTAACGTATCTAAGTCCAAATACATAAAACAAAGCTTCACCACTATAAATTTCACACTATTGAGACATTGGGGGCAAATGATCGTATTTGAGAAGCTGTCTTTTACACATGGTTTACTAAGAAAATAACACAATTATGCAAATTATGCAAATAATAATGACAATATAATAATAATATAGGTTTATTCATTACAAGAAACGTCAAATAAGATATATATAACAAACACAAAATTATGAAACAGTTGTCACAAACAACAGATTCAATTTATATATAATGACATATATTCGAATTTAAAAATTCTTCAAGAGAATAGTATGATTAAGTAAACATTTTTTTGCCTTAATTAACATCTTATTTGTGTCAGGTGTATGAAAATGATATGTCTCCTCATCCGTTCTTGATATCGCCAAAGTACACTGTGCATTCAACATATTTTGTTTATTTTTTATTATTTGATCATTGTCTAAGTAAGATTCAGAATCTTGTTTAACCCCTTTTTTAACTATTTTTTCTGTTTCAGGAAAAATTAATCAAAGATTTCATGAAAAATGTTATAAGCCTCTTGCGCGGTACCTCTGAGAAGATTGTTCCACGGCATGGCAGCGATTCGACTGCTGAATTGGCAAAGATTGTGGTCATTAAAGTCTCTGACTCTAACTACACCATATTTTATTTCAGGTTCTTTTAAGAATTCTTCCACAGCCATAACTTGTGTTGAATGATCTGAGATGTGCACTTCTATTGTTTCCACATTGATAACATCTACAGTTATATTTGTGAATATATTATTGATACACGTTTAGCTATTACATGTCACTCTTGATGGTTCATTAAACATTGGATGCAAATTGAAAGACAGCAACAAATCTAGCAAGTTTGCTTTTTCCGTTGTGTCGTAAAAAATCTATGTTAAAGTCTCCTGCTAAAAAAATAGTTTTACGTCTCTTTCTGTTGTTTAGAATGTCTAAAATAATTTGTAATTTTTCAAGAAATATATTTATATCGCCTTGTGGTGATCTATAAATACTTATCACTGTCGTGTTATGCTTTATTAATTCGATTGCTGATATTTCTGTCTTTTTCAACAGATAGAATGATTAGATCTTTACATTCTGCATAGTCATACTTTTCCTTTAATAATATAAGTGTACCACCATGTTTGGGCAAATATTAGCGGCAACATAGTAGTTAGCTAATTTAAGGTTGACAATTTGAGCTTCTGTCAACCAATGCAATCAATGTTCTTATTTCCTAAGGTCATACTAAGGGATTCTAATTTGTGAGTATTGAGGCACTGAATATTGAGATTAGCTAGTAGGAATGTGCTGCTATTGTTAGTGATTTTTCTCAAACGTTTTTGTTTTTTGATTCAATGCCACTCTCATTGGCGAGGCTATTTTTCGAAAATTTTTGTAGGGCGTCACTATGACATTTATTGGCCATAACTCAGGTGTAAATATTCTGTCATAATCCTCTAATTTAACGGCGATTTTAAATGCAGCTATACCTTTATTACGCAATTCCAACTTCTGGCAGTCTAAAGTAGGTATTATATTTTATTCTAAATAATCCTTTACATTTTGCTCCGTAGTGTTATCGATTCAGTTTGAGATAAATATCCATTTCCTTCACATTACCCTACTCAAAGATGTATTCTCTTTATTTATTATTAATATTTTGTGTTTAAAATGTTGCTTCCTAGTTGTAGTCGTTAATACTTGATAAAACCTACATTTAGAAAATTACTATAACTATACCTTATGAATAGAAAATTATAGTTTATAGTGAAAATTATAATGAAATGATTCGAAATCTGATGTGTACTTGCTATAGTTTAACATTTTGCATACTTGTTCCAGCAATTATATGTAAGTATTAACAACAATAAATTAAATTAAATCAATCTGCAAGATACGTTCAAGTCTCCTTCTAAAAATACGGTGTTCTCCTCTTTAAACGCCTATGTATGCTGCTTTTAGCTTAACACAATGTAGATAAAACAAGGCGGTAGAATCTTTTAACCTATACATCCATACAAACTTTAAACACAAATAGAAGCTCAATCTGTTCAATTGTAGTAGAAAATGTTCCCGGTACTTAGCAATTACAAACATCTGCTTCATTTACTTATTTCCAATTGGACATCAGGTATGCCGGAAATGTCTTCACCTCACCAGAAAAACAAAAGTCGTTCCGATGTTTCTTCCTTTATATCACCTTAGATATTTTTATGTTGCCATAAAGTCGTATGAGACGCTGTTTATTTTTATAGTAAGAGAAAAGCGTATTACTTCCACTTGAGGAACAGTTCGGAATGGAAAATATTTTTAAAGTTTAAAATAATGCGGCCGCCGAGTCCCGCTGTTAGCCGCCCACTAATAGTTATTTTGATGTGTTAATTGCTCTTTCGATAACTTCACCGTTTCCATCGCGTTCCTCTTCAGTCTTCCTGCCCCCTACAAAAGTTAAAAGGACAAATACGTCCCCGGTAATTGACAAGGGCGTTGATGGAGTTGAGCTAAGAGATTTTCGAGTCGCGAGTTAAGATTTCTTTTTTAATGTGTCTGTTGATGAAGCCGTCGTTTCTATTAAGATATAAGTCTTGGTATGTAGTCACATATTAACGTTGTTATAATTTTCAAAGCTTTCAGTTATATGTCTTTTTTGTTGAATAAATACTACTGTTGATTATACATCAGGTAACAAAATAAGTTCGTGCTGTTTTTGATGGTAAAATATTGCTATTTATTAAGCTATTATTCATCGAAGTACGAGTATGGTATGATAAATACCCGTGTTTCACGACAGATGGCGCTTTGTCTAAAAATCTGCATTACCGACTGTGAGTACTATTCTATAGCCGACATCTATCAAAATTTCGGAAAGATTCATGCAGTACTTTAGTTTCTTATAGTTGTTGAAAGTGGCTAAGTGTATATATTTAGCAATCATGGAAAAGAAACAACAATACCGGTCAGTGACAAATGTCTTTTTTTTAGGATGAGAAAACGTGTGCAGAAATCAATGACAAGTTGCGTGCAGTTTATAAGAATCATGCACCATCGATGACTACTGGTTTAATGAATTTAAGCGTGGCCGAACCTCCGTCTTTGATGAGAAGCGCCCAGGTCGTCCTGTTGAGGTAACTACACAGCACAGTGGGTTTCTCCCGGCAAACGTGCACCAAAGAAGGCAAAGACGATAAAGTTATGGCGACAATTTTTTTGGGATTTGCGAGATATCATCTTAATAGATTATTTGTAGAAAGGGAGAACGATCACGGGTCAGTACTATGCTAATCTATTCGACCGAGTCGATGCTGAAGTAAAGAGGAAAAGGCCACACCTAGCGAAGAAAAAAATCCTCCTTTCATCACTCAGCACAGTAGTTCGATGGGCACTGTACATATTTGATCAGCACGTGTATTTTGAGATCATAAGATCTTTCACTAGCATGTTTTGCTGCACTTTAAGTCTCTCGGTATATTTTTGCGAACTGTTTTTGATTTCATCTTTGTGATATTGAACTCGGTCTGGATGTAGCTTCCTTGGTGATTATTTTAAAGACAATTGATTGGAAGCCCTGCAAGGTTACCACATTTTCTGAACCAATTTGAGGCTGTATCCCAAAGTCCGATACCGTATTCCAAACGGGTTTTAATGTCACTAATTTGTTTTCGATTGATAATTTTGTTCCGATGAATTAGTAGAGTTTGTTTGATTTATATCCAATATGCTTCTTTTTGATCAAAATATGTGTTAGAACCCTGTGAAGTGCGTGCTTAGGTACGTAACTTTACGCGCTTCTCGCTTTTGGATTTATCTGTTTCAGCTTGCCAAATGAGAATGTCTAGGTTTAGTAAAGTTAATGTTGTGACAGGCATTATAATTTGGTTTTTAATGTTGCGAACTTTGTGTAAATTTTGCATGGAAATTTTTCTTTCATAATTGATGAAAGATGGTTATCTTTCATCAATATAGTCCTTGGTATGGATTCATACAAACAAGTGCACAAGGAATCCTATTGAAAATTAGGAAAAATTGGGGAAAAGGAATTGTTAAGTGGAGCGAATGATAACAGGTCATCTTGAAATAACTCGGAAGCAATATCTGGGTCAATGTGTAACGAAAATATTGCAAAAGTTGCGATTGTTGAAAGTCTGGTCAATATCCAGAAAAACGGCAGAACAATACCTTTTCTCTCCAAAGTCCTTTTTTATCCTGTCTACAATGTATTTGCTTTGAGGTAGCATGTTGTTCTCTGAACCGAAACTGATGGTCTAGAATTCCAGCGATGAATTGAAACATAATCTATTTCGTAATGACAAAATTGTGCAAGTACGTAAGATTTTCGCAGGGTCTAAGAGTTAATCCTAAAAACACTAACTAAAACGACAGATCCGATAGGTGGAATCATGAATCGAAACTACGTCCTTAAACCATATTTTTCAAAATAACAATGAGCAAGCATTGGTCCTAAATGGTTAGCAAGTAGTTGGAAAATAACAATAAACTGGCCATTCAAATATCCAGATCTTAATCCTATACAGAATTAGAGGTAGCAATTAGGGAACGATATTTTTTCTAATAGAATAAGTAATTTCCTAAATTACGCACATTAACATATAAACATTATAATAATTATTAACAAGAATTACAATAAATTATGCAAATCTAGAATACGTTTGTATGTACATCACAATGTAGATATGTAATTACAAGTATGCCAAATATAAACTGCCATATCTCCAGATTTTCCTCGCATTGGTGACAAGTCATCGATCTCAAATAGTAACTCAAAGTATATCCGTAGCTGGGGGTTTGATAAATATTTATAGGACGAATCAATATACTTCCTTGATTCGCCAATCCATTCGCATAGGTTTATCTAAATGAGCCAAACGATAAATTATGAAATGTCATTATAATACCTATTTATATATGTATGTATCTGTTTCATTATACCGGCTTCTTTTCTTAATTAGAATTTGTATGTAATGCCCTTATAATTATGCCGCTTGCGACGCCTTCTGCCAATTAATTACGACGGCTTCACTTAAAACAGATACAGGGGGAATATAGCGAGATTATGACCCGATTCGTAAGTATGTTGTGTTAGAATCGCGTTTGAGTGCTGATCCTATCAAGTAATTGAATGAAAAGGATAAAATTTACATAGGACACAGTCCCAAATACATTAGAAAATTGAATAAATATATAAATAAAAAATGACAGAAGGAAATCTTTGATAACGCTGGTCAACAAAATTTCAGATTTATTTTGTCCCACCAGGTAAAGATAATATCTGTCTTCAGAATTTTTCTATCAGGCAGGGTTCCAGAGTGACAAAGCAATGAAATTTTGTGAAAGTATACAGGGTGTTCAAAAATTTCGGGGCACTATTGCTAACTTTCATATTATTAATGCTGCAGATTCGGTTAAATTAGCAATGATTCAGTGTTGATTAAGGTGCAATTGAGAAAAAAGCAATTGAATGATGCGTTTT
>JARFOC010000480.1:945450-956880 GCA_031763485.1 Osmoderma eremita
TTCACAGGACAGAAGAACAGTCACTTCTAACAAAAATCACAAGTTGGAAACCAAAAGGTAACAGACCAAGAGGAAGAGCAAGAACCAAATGGGAGGACCAAGTCGTGAGGGACATCAGAAACCTGGAAATAGAGGGTTGGAGTCAAAAAATGAAAAACAGGATAGAATGCAGAAGGACTTCAGAGGAGGCAAGGACACACACCAGTTTAAACAAGAAAATTACTCAAATCGAGAAATTGTAAGAAAAATCAATCAAAATCCGTGGACGATTAATAATTTTCTCTAAAATCCCGAAAATTACGGCAAAAACCGAAAAGATCCCGCGGCGAGGGTAAAGACGGATAGAAAACGGAGGTCAATTTAACGGGAAGCATCAAATTCTAAATCATCTGCAGGCACACTTAAGGAAACATTTGGGACTTCGACAAGTGTACGTCGAATAATCAAAAAAATGTCCCTATTTCCAACGACAAAAAATGAAGAAAAGAACATTTACTTCAGCATTATAAAGATGCCCGGCTATCATTTTGTGGTGCCCACTTAACCTGGAAAGAGGACTGGAAACATGCGCTGGGCAGCAATTTCCTTTTATAATGTGATAGATTTGGTTGTCTTGGTAGGACGGCAGGATGCAGGCGATTATATGGACCTTCTAAAAATTAAAAAATCAGATTTGATGAACTATTTGAAGGCCAGCATCGATTTTCCAACAGGATAACGCGGCTATCCACACTGTAAGGCGTGTGAAACAATGGTTTGCTGAGAACAATGTAGGTGTACCAGACTGGCCAGCCCTCTCCCCAGACTTAAACTTTATTGAAAATATTTGGGGATGGTTAGTACGGAAAGTTTATGCTGAAGGAAGACAGTTCGAAGATTGGAGAGGCCTTATTGCAGCAATTGAAGCTGCTTTTGAATCAATACCGATAAGTTATTTAAAAAAATTATATAATTCTTTAGGAAATAAAAGGTTTGAAGTAATTCGATGTAATGGAGGACCTATGAAATACTAATAATGTATGAATTTATTGCGGAAATAAAACGTATCCATTTCAATATTTTTTTCTGTGTATGAGGGTAAACAAGTGCCCCTGTTAAAAGGTAATTAATATTTTCTATTTGAATATTTTTTATTTCGTACTTATCATTAACTAAAATTCCTACTAAAATTTCATGTGAGGATAAACAAGTGTCCGTGAGTGTATATGTATACAAAAAGAAATCAGTTCATAAAAGAAATCTAATTTGTGCCTACAAATCTCTATTTAAAAACAAAATTAAGTAATGCATATCCTGTCCCTTATAATAATAGATCCATTACATCAACTTAAGTATTTTTATTTCCCACTCATATCTACCTATTAGAATCGTCGAGTATACACGGATGTATTTTCGTAGTAGCCGGTATCAGTTTCGTGTAAAATTGCAAGTAATCGCTCGTATTTAAACAAACCTTATCGAAGTTATTTCGAGTATTTCGCATCGATTAAGGAATTGGTAGATTCGATAAAGGAAAAAATGTAAATATTGTGCAAAGTGTCTCTAAACCGATGTAATATTCCGGAAAACGGGCTTATGATAGTGGTATAAGCAGTAACTCAAAGCGTTACCCTCCTTATCACGTCATTGTCTGGCACAAAACGTAGCCGTTATCGATAGATTGTTACGGCGATAAGCAGCGCCACACGTTTGCGTTACGTCGCGCCTGGTATTGTCGACGTGAATTGTTTGATAATTTGTCATCGTGCAAAGCGTTTGCAGGTAGGTATATACCCGCCCGTGCAGCGCCACAAATGGGGGGTAAGAGGGGTTACCAAATTTTACGAACGGACTAAATAAAGTGAATGGAAACGGCTTAGTTATAATAAGCCTATTTTTAAATACGATGTTTCGTAACACTTTCACAAATTATTGATTTTTTTATCATAAATTAACACGGTTTACTAATATAATCAATGAATATTTGACGCTTAAGCTACACGAAATGTTTGGCATAGAAGTAGCAATAGTTTTTTAAAACATGCATATAGTTGTTATTGTTCATGCTTATCGTTTTCACGATCGCAACTTTTTAGATTGGTAACCTTGATTAAATTCCTATTTTCTCGCCGCAATCATCGTAATGTTTGTATTATCTTTCGCGTTACTATTGCACGCACGCTGTAAAGGCGGTTTGTCGTACATTGTTTTCATTATCATTTAACTATCACAAAATAACTTCACCCACGATACAATTTTTTACATACATTTAGGTACACAAAAGCCAAACCGGTTCTTTTGCTAACATTTTAATCTATAATCTATACAAATGTAAAACATAAAATGAGAATTGACGATCAAAAAATTAAGAAACAAATACATAGATGCAGTCATAAGGGATACCAGTGAACCTTCGTGCAAGCATACATGCCCTGGAAAACGTATTTTCCCATCTCGTCATGTCTCATCTCGCCACACCAAAGATTTGCACCTGTTTTGGCGCCAAGTCGCCACACGAATCTTAATTCAGAAAGAAAATAGTGCCTTGCAGCAACACCACACTCCTAGGTATAAAATGCCTAAAATCTGCAACCACTATTGTCAAAGGATAAGTTTCTTTGTGTATTGTTAATTGTTAAAGCATATAAGTGTAAACATTGTTTACTGTATACCGTAGTAAATTATGATTTGTAACTAACAAGGATTTTGCGAAAAGCAAACTTTACTTTGCTCACTACTTTTTAAAAGAACATGAACCAAAAATATACAAAATTACAAATTCTAGTAGTGGTAATACTTAAAATATTGAGGAGAAAAAAGAATAAAAATATATTGACAACAAAGTTCATTTCACTCATAAAAACGAATGTCGTCTAATTTAACAGAAATGTGGTAGTGTTACTTTCAAATTTACCTTCCTTAGTTTCTTTAACTTGTGTCAAGTAGTTTTGTAATTACTTAGAATCTCTTCAAACTCTAACTTTTGCGGAGCGTCATTTTCACTGTCCATAACAGCGAGTAGTTCATTATAATCTTAAAGTGGCAGTTCATAATAATCCTCATTTTGAGAATGATCTTTGCCATTGATCATCAGTGACAAATATATGTTAAACTTACATTATGTAACTGTGAAGCTAAAATAACTAGCTTTCCATTGAAATGTTCAAGCTGGGCCATGAAGCATTTGAAATGAACCATTTCTTTCCAAATATTCAGCTTCCACATCGTTTGGATATTCTTCAAGTATTTTTGAAGCACGGTCTTTTATTTGAGCGTCAGTAAGTGTTGGGAAAACGCGCAAAACACCGAGCACTGACTTCATCGTTTCGTATACTTCCTGGCGGTGGCACAGCTCGGCACATAGCTTATTCAATGTTGGTAGATTCTACCTTGAGCGTTCCTTCATCTTGCAGAGGAACATTCTCGCCGTCGCCATCTTTAAAATATCGTTCTCTCCCTCGTTTTTCTTCATCAGGGTATTGTAGCTAGACGGCTTTATGTATATTGTAATCAAAGTTGCCTCTTTGTAATTTTAAGAACTGTATTAATGTGTTTAGAAAACGAACAGCAGTTTGAATCTCAACCGGTTTACTTTGTAAGGACTTATGATTGCATTGATACGGACCAGAAACTCAGTCATGATGAAGATTTCCTTTTTTGAAATTTAGCCTCGTGGATTGTGTTAGGTTTCTGGTTTGTGTCATTCGTAAGAGTCTGAAGAACGGTTTTGAAGCACTTGTAAACTTTTGACAAAACCCACTTAGAATCAGCCTATGCTCTCCATCTGCTGGTTACTATTTTAAGAACTTGATCACGGGGTTAGGGATCGCTATGTTGAAATTCACCTCCATTTGGGCATTTAAGCATGACTTCCCAACCGTAGGTATAAATTGATATAAAGTTGTACAATGTTCGAACAAACCCAAAGAACGATATCGCTCCAACCCAACTCTCAACAGCACTCTAAATAAGCAATAACAGCAACTAAATTAAGCGAATCCGCTGCAAACTTCCGAGTTTGTTAATATTAGATATATCTGACTGAAGATTATTGTAACAACCATGTCTGACATGCTCGTTGCATTATCATAGGATTGTCCTCTAATGTTTTCAACATTAATGCAGAACTTGTTCGGGGAAGTCAACCCAGTTGCTGTAAGATCTTCACTACTTTTTATCGATACCAATCGTTTCTTATATTAAACTGTTCTTCCATTTCCGGGGCCTTTCGAAACCCTAAAGCGGCTGCTTACTTTGCATTATAGTTAATCCGGCACATCATGCGACAGATACTTGTAAGCGATGGAACCTGAAGGGACAGATTTTTCTATGTATTTTCTTTATTAAATCGATACGGTGTTCTTTACAACGTAAGGATGTATCAATGTTAACTCCCAAGAATTTCGTTGTGCTGCTGTATGCTGTAGGATGATTATTTAGTGTTTTTTGCAAATATTATTATTAGAAAAATTTACTTTTCTATGAATAAAATGTAGAGGTACTTATGCAAAAGGGTGGCGGGGCGAGTTAGCAGTTCTTAAAAGATGCCTCAGGCACATGGCGAGATGGGAGTAATTCGGAAAACTCCCTATGGCACCGACTAATCAGATATGAAGAGAAACTAAATTATTGCCCTCTTTCTATAAAGTATACGTTATAGAAGCTTAATTGAAAAATAAATATATTTCTACAATGATTTCCATGAAAATTTACTTGTTCTAAATATTTTAGTTTTATTTATTTAGAAATATATTAAATAAATTTGAAGAAAATCCTTACATGAGCTAAGAAGTAAAGATTTAAATGATATAATGATATTAGTACAATACAGTTTCTCTAAGGTTTAGAGATGTCTTCTAAACTATGAGATCAATCCTGCTTTTTATCATAAGCATGGCCCACTACTTTGGGTATAAAAACGTGCATAAGACTTAACAAATGAATCCCTATCCAGAAAAGAAAACATTTAGAGAAAAAAACAAAATTTTATTTTATTGAAGATTTTTGGGAAAATTATAAGGGCTTCCTTTTGCGTACAACTTTTAAATTTCTGATCGTTTCTTTGCAAACACGGTAATTGTAAGCCCCTCCCTTATATACTCAATCTAAAGAATCCCCTTATTATCCGAAAAGATTATTGCTAGCAGCTTCCTTTTGAGTGGTGGAGGTCTTTTGTGCATCCAATGCATTGCTGAATCTTGTTTTGTTCGGAGAGCCCAGTGGAACACCCATCACGTGTTACCATTTCGGTGGAAAATGCCTTGGTAGCGAGCTAAAGACGTTTTCGTTGCAATTTTCTTGCTTGCACAAGCTTTGGTCAGGAGTCCATATTCTTAAAATCCAAATCCTCAAACAAAATTGTCAAAACTTCGCATATTGGTATTTCATTTGAGTTAAACCAAACTTTGATTCGCCGAGCCATTATCACCAATTCTTAAACTTCCTCGGTGTTTTCTCTGTCTTTAACCCACAGATCGTCCACTTTTTATCTCTAATGGATTCTCTAGCACATTTGAACTTCTTTGATTGGAGTTTTATTTGAAAATATGATGGAGAATTTTCACCATACATTCGGGCATAATTTCCGGCCGATTGCTTTTTTCGTCAAAAACTTTATCACGTTGCACAAAAGTCCCGAAAATAAATTGATTTACACACAATCTGAATTATAGCTAATCGGGAAAAAAAAACTTGATAGTAAGCAATTGACACTTCAATATCCCCTCGACCAGCATAATGTGCATTTAGCAAACAACACGATATATTCATTATCGCAAATTATTTCTGTTGAAATTAAATGCTTTAACCTCGAAAAATCAATCCCAACCATATACGCTATAGGCAGTAAAAATGAAATCCTAAACACATTTACGGTCTTAATTATCAATCTCGCATTATTTTAGATATGATTTGGATAAGTTTAGCAAAACATGCCTAGTTTAATCTAAAAATATCCGATAATTACAGACTAAACCTGGATAAACTAGGATTTTGAAGCGTCTCAGATTTTTCCTCCTTTTTGGTATACGAATTCATCTCGTTCTATATTGAGAGGGGGACCGGCAACTGAACGTATTTGATACATCTGTAGGACTTTCTAAAATACCACAAGACACTACTAATACGTAATATAAAATAAATAAATATCTTTTTTTACCTGCTTTTTTTATTATTTACAGACATACATACATATTAAGGATACACAGGCATAACTAATATGCATATGTGAACAGATGAGCCTAAAAAACACATGTTTCATTCTCGTATGCTCCCTAATGTATCGTACTTAAAGTTTCATTTTCATATATAGACATATTATAGGAAAATTTTGAGAAATAAGTGTAATGAGGATATCATATGAAGAATTTCAGAATAAATAAATAGATTTTTTGTCAATTATTTTCAATATATAACTATCAGTATAAGGTATTAAAATACTTGTCAGTTCTTTAGTAACAAATTAAACAACAAACTAGGAGACAATTTTTTTAAGGAAATGATGGATAGTGATGAAGAGAATACAATCAAAACGTATAAGGATGCATTATCAATTTTAGACAATATAAAAGTTTTTACCTCCAGGAGTAGTGAAACAACAGGCTCTGAGTTGGTATCTGAATTGAAACAATACTTTGAAGGCATGGTTTTGAAAATAAGAAATGTACATCAAACAACAATGTTAGATTTCTTTAGTCTTAATTAACTGTTAAGTAACTAAGTATTATTTTTAGCATAGCTGCAGTATATTTTAGCACATTTAGCATGTGTATATGTCTTCAATATAACATACACAAAGTATATATGTACCTACAGTATTAAGTATATTTTATTTTTATCTGTGTATGTTTGTAGGTTACAAACAGAAAGCTAATAGTGAAGTTAAAAGCGTATACTCACACGTAACATATATGTCTGCATGCGTACATATATTAATTTCCGCCAATTTCTTTTGAGCGGACACCTCCTTCAAGCGGACAAATTTGAGGCGACCTATGGTGTCCGCTTAATAGAGAGTACACTGTATTACACTTGTCTATGCGAAAACCTAAGTTTAAAAATGGCGATTTCACATTCTTTAGCAGTCTGAATCGGTATTCTACTATTCTATTTACTTCTTGCAACTTTTAATCATATCATGGATTACACTACATCAAAGTTTATGACTTTGTAACTACCGAGTAAGTGTATATTAATTATTTTTTTAGTTAATTGGCCAGACTTAATTATCTGTTAATGGTCCGATATAACCCGAACAGATTAAAGCGATTCCATGCGTTCTAGAGTTGTAGAATCATTAAGTTATAAATCTGGTGAGCTAATGAAGCGAGGCTTCTTCCGATCAATTAAATTTAATTGAAGCTCTTCTTGCCTTTGCAAATAAAACCTAATTATTTCAAATAATTGAAATCCGCCTTCCGTATACTAAGTTTTACCCTAACTTGGCATCAATAAATAAGCAAGTAACAAACTTTTCTAATTCTGTTTCGAGTGGGAAAGGAAGTTAAAATTTCCTAACTGTTTAGGAACGTAACGTAGCTCGTTCTTATAATTAAACATAGTTAAATAAATACCTTTTCGTTTTCATTAATAAAAATACCAACTATAAAAGTTTACTGTCGTATAATTTATTTAGGAAAACCTGAAAACCAGTTTCGTCCAACCGTATTCCTACCCATTCCTGTATATATTGCTGGATGTCATTAAAAGTATTTTAATTGCCGCGGAGAAATACTTAAAATTCTATTAAAAACTATGAAATTGAAACCAGTAATTTGTTTGTTGAATGATAGAGATTTTTTATTTATAATTCTTTGACTGCCTATTTTGTAAATTGACAGATATAAAATATTACTTTCTTCTTTGGAGAGGAAATCGTAAATAAAACTGTTTGAGGCCGTTTTGTGGAAAATTTTAGAAATGATTATAAATGATAAAATAATTTCCCTTATTTTGCAGAACATGTACAACCATAAATAATACGAAAAAACTGTATTTAGCAGTAAAAAATAAAAATTTAATTATACTGATTCTCTTTCATTTCTTTATTACGTCTGCTTCTGTATAGCTATCTCTAACTAATCATATCACACAAGTCTTAAAGCAATTCGTGTTAAAATGGTGTTTTCATTAATATTATTAGAGAAATTGGGAATTTCTAATATCTTGTACCTTTTCAAAACTGCTTCTTTTGTCATTTACTATTGATATATTAAATATTATTCAATAATATTCATAAATATTATACTTCAGAATTTTCAAAAATTCAAAGGTAAAGATGATCGTTCCAAGGAACATACATTTAGAAATCGTTCAAACGATTCTAACTTAGTGAATGATAATAAATGATCATTCGCATGCTGGTTTGAACGATTTCATCTTAATGAATGATATCTTATTTCGGTTTGTAATTCACTCTATTTCTAGTTATATTTGAAACGCTTGTGTTTCCTTCTGTTAGGTTATAATATATATATGATAGAAGAAAAATATGTTTTGAATTAAAAATGGAATAAAATTATATCAAATGCAATTAATTTCAAAATTTATTAAGATCATAATAGGTATATCACATACATATGGATTCGGATATGCATTTTATATTTGCTTTTATAAATTCGGTAAAGTAGTCTTATATTTAAGAACGCTTATGTAGATTGAAGACTCACATTTAGATAGCCATTCAACTTTTATTTTGTATAATTATAATTCCACTAACAAGTATAATGAGAGAATGGTCTTAGCAAAAATTGCATGTAATAAACAATAGATTTGCTCAACCAGAAATAAGAAAAGTGGGTAAAATACGCACTTTAACATAACGGATATTAGGCCAATACATCTCGAAACATATATATTTTCTGAGATATTCGTTTTTAAATAATAGGAAATGGTGTAATCATATTTAATAGCATAAACAACAAAGAGTTCCTGAAAAATTACAAAACGTGTGCTTTTGTTCATTTTTATTTCCTTTTTTTTTCGTAAGGCGACAAGTTTTACTAAATGTTCAAAAACAGGGGAATGATATCGGTCACGTAACACAGGTTTACGCACGGAAAATTACCTTCCTGCATCCACAGATGTTAAAGGGAAGTTTGTGGAACAATTTTGACGATCTCAATACATAGACCTATTGTTGGGGATAATCAATTACACTTTAAATAACAATAATATATTCAATCAGTAATTAACTATTTTTAGTGCACTATATCCCGAATTATTGCAAAAAAACTAAATTTAGTGTTTGACATATTTTTCTCCCTACGTTGAATTGCAGGCCATTGGCAGATTGGTAAAAAACAAGGCGCAAGCAACTTCCAAAAATAAATAAAAACGTACATATCTTCCTCAAAAGAAAAATGTTTAAAGCGGAGGGACTTTATCAACCAAAATTTTCCGTTTCTAGTATAGAAAATTTAAATTTATGTACATCGTTGCTACTTTCAACATATTTTGTGCTGTTCTTAGTTCTGAATTATTTAAAATAAAATCTCGTATTGTTGGTACTTTAAATCCTTTGATATGTTTACAATGATTAAATTTTGTTTAAACCTTCAATCAATATCTATTACTGTATTATTTATCGGTATATTAATTGTACTATTGTTTAAAATCTCAAGTTATTTATATTATCCATTGAAATAAATCCCATATTCTACATGAATATCAAAAACCAAAATTTCTAGGCTTGTTACAATATCTATACAGATTTCTAAGAAATATATGCCAAAAAGTCAGTTCAATTTCTTATAAGTTCTCCTTGTCAAAGGCTATAATTACATTAATTCATATTCTGTTTTAATACTTTTGACAGTCATACTTAGAACGACATTTTAAGAGCCTTGCCTAATGTTTTTGAAACTTTTAAGAGGTTATTTATTTAGTAGATACTAAATAGAACAAAATTTATATATGTATCTGAAAAACCTAACAGAGAGTATAATAGAGACCCCTGGATTAAAAATGTAGTATTACAATTTCAAGTTTAGTTCTTGCCGTTGTAAATAGTAGGGACGTTTATACAAATTCCTTATTTAATATTTCGGGACATTAAGACTACTTGAAAATATAAGCAATTATATATATCAAGTTTGGGAAAAACTACCGCAAAAGCAACCTACAATTAGAATTAGATTACCAAAGTATTATCGGAAATATATCTATATGCCTGAAGTTATTTAATTTTAAGCAACAACATTCCGGACATATTTGTAACAATAGAATTTGTGTAATGTTGTTGACATACACAGAGTACAATGTTTTGCAAAGATTAAAACTGTGTATATCTATGTACACTAGGCGAAAAAATTATCCGGGCAGTGCGAGTTAGAGGAAAGATACACACACACCCCGCTAGAGCGATTCGCTGAATGGCATATCTACTTTAAATGACAAAAAATAGCATTTAGATTTGTTCCTGGACTGTCTACGAAATCTGAATATTCCAGGTAAAAAAAAACAAGTATAAAAATAAATAAAAATTGCAAAGGAATAACACAGGATGATGTATTTCTTCTGTAACTATTTGTTGAACAGAAAGATTTATAAATTTAATTTAAGATATAGTTTGGTATCCCTTTCCAAATTTTATATTTTGACAAATGCATTTTAATTAAAACATATTCATACTATCTTTTATACTGCTGCAATTATATACGTAAGTATAATAAGATACATGTATAGAAAACAAGGGAGAAAAGTAATATCCTTGAATGATTGGAAAAGGCATGTTTATAAGGCAGATGAATATGGCTTAAAAAAAATTCCAAAAAAGAACCAAACAAAAGCAGTTTCCAAAATCAAATCAATTTAGGAAAAACTGGGGCTGATTATATATGTATTTCTTTTGCATAATTACTTTGTTTTCTTTAACCTTCTTACAGCTTTTTTTCAAACTTATGTTGTTTAATTTATGTTGTATTTCATTTGTTTTAATATCTTGTTTTTACTGTTTGTTCAAATTTTTTTAAATTCTTTTGTTTCTTTTTAATTTCGTGTTTTTGGGAAATATTTTTATTTATACTTTTTATAAATAAATTTATTTGTAACCGGAAATTTCATTCTTATTTAAATCATTTAACGTTTTTTTATTCACAAATCCACTTGGGCACAATTTGTTGTGTGGTAAGACCGACGTGTACTACCAAAGGCATATTTCTCGATTCCAACACTAGCTTCTTCAAGTTTGTAATTCAGTTTGTCCTAGGCACCACCCAGAAGAGATTTATTAGATTCTAGAATGTAGATATTCATCCAAAACGTCTTAGATTTTATATATGTACCTTATCTCCCATTTTATTTTGTGATATGACTCAGATACAATAGATAATGACTATTTCTATTTTTTTGAATCCTGCATAATACAGAATATATGTAGGTTGGTATTTTTAAAAGAGTATAAATATTTCTCAATTAAAATGCTTTCTGAAAACATAAAATTTGCAAATGAAT
>JARFOC010000480.1:1032738-1042922 GCA_031763485.1 Osmoderma eremita
TTGAACAAGGCAGCAGACATTAGCAAGAATTTAGAATTGCTGGCTTAGAATATTGATGATATTGTCAACAAATAGGAAAAAAATTATAAATTAAGTTTTCAAAACCGGTTCTCATAAGAAGAGGAAGATAATAATCCTCCACAGTTTAGTTTCAAAAATTGTTTGGGTGATCAGTTTTGTTTTTAACGTAAATACAACATAGGTGTATGGGTAGATTTAATTTTGTTCCAGTAATTTGCTAAAATGTGTATAATAATGAGGTTGGTTATTCGTACTTTTCTCACATACAGCGTATTATTTAAAGATTAGTACACATATCGAAGCTTAATTCTCGAATAATTCATGGAGTTCTAAGAGAACTAGAATTACTAGGTTTTAGCTTGTTTTCATTTATAATTTAAAATTGTTAGATAAAGTTTCTTTTCTATGAACACCAATATGTATGTGCGTGTATTACTATTTGCATTGATATATATCCTTACAGCTCTCTGATCAAATTTAACAGTTTTTTACATGTAATTATTTCAACAAAACTTAAAGCTTGTTACAGCTTGATTAAAATGATTATTGATTGTTATGAGATATTTGTGGACTTCAATAACAAAGTCGATATTGGCAAATTAAATGCTTTAATTGGATATGAAACTGTATAAATCTATTTATATTCGGGAGTCTTCTGAAAATCGGAAATTCCCGGAATTAGAATGTATTCTTGAATTAGAAATTTGTTACAGCTTTAAGGGTATTTATTTTTCTTTGTATATCAAACTGAGGGCCTTTCGAAAATTTTTGCAATACAAAGTACTATATAATGGCAGCGGCAACAATATCAGGTAACCAAATAAGTTTGTCCGGTACCTGTATAAAGAAAAGTGCCACTAAGTTATTGATCGATAGCACTTGCTTGTTTTTTTGTTTAATCGCTAGTTTTAAATAATTGAAAATGGCAACAAATAAAACTTTAAATCAGTGGTTTATTTTATGAGTACAAACTTGGTACTAAAGCTGCAGTACCGGCGCGAAAAATATGTACCGCTTTCGGAGTGTTCGAACAGCAGAGAAGTGGTTCAAAAAATTTTCTTCGGGAGATCTCAGCTTGACCGTTGAAGCACTCTCTGGGAGACCGAAAATCATTAACAACAAGGATATTCAACAGGTTGTGGAGGAAAATTCCGGTACAACGTGCCTAGAGCTTGCAGGAAGATTCAGGGCCAGTGATGAAACCATTTATTTGCACCATCATCAGCTAGGAAAGAGGTGCAAGTTAAGCAAATGGGTCCCACACGAATTGTCAAATGATAACAAATTAAGTTGTGTAACCATTTGTTCGGCAAACATTTCACTCAACAATAATGAACCAATTCGTGATCGATTGTTAACTTGTGACGAAGAGTGCACACACCCCCAAAGCTTTCTTGCTGCTAAACAAGATCTGATTGTATGCTTGGTGGACAATAATAGGAATTGTCCAATACGAGTTTTTGGAAAGGGGTCAAACCATCCCAGCCATCATTCTAAAGAAAGTGGTATTCTTACAGGATGAAGCCTCATACGCCAAGAGTGACGAAGAAATAAATTCTTGCTGGGAAACGTTGCGTTATTCTCGTGAAATTTTGCATGTGATTACTACCTCTTTGTCTCTTAACAACTGTACGTAGCATAGCATGTGGACCGTAAATTTTTTGATTCAAAATTACCGGCGTACAAACATTGCTGTCACGTTGGTAATTACTTCGATGAATGATAGTCTATTACTGTTTCTTAATAAATATTTATATTTTACCATAAAAAATCGCACGAACTTATTTTGTTATCTGATAGTAGTAAGTTTTTAACATGAACAAGAAAATATGTACATACATATGCATTTATTTACGCACCTTCGGGTTATTTTCGATAAAGTGCACGATTCACTGTACTTAAAACGAACTGTATGTACATATGTAGGTATGTATCATCATGACCATCGCCATCTATTCGTGACCCACTTCAGAGCCACGTTTGTACCTATAGTTACTGTAGATTAGCGATAAATTTTACTTTATTGGTAAAAATTGAACTATTTTCCTAGTATGTGTTTTAGGTAGTACCAGTACTTAGAACAGCGTGTACTCAAAAGAATGCATAATTAAACAAAACACATATTAAACGTTTCCTAAAATAAAATATATTTTAGATACTCCATACATTGAAAACCATGTTAGACGTAGCAATCTGGGAGATATTTACCACACAGAGTGTTCCGTCTAACATTACTTTACTTTGTAGATTCTATTGCGGATGGCAACTTAGTTGCCCAACTACGTATCTATTAGAGTTCTTCACTCATCAAGATTTAAGGGCTCTTTATTTTTATTTCTTAGTATTTAAAGCCGCTGTATCCTATTATTTTATAATGAAAAAGTATTAGTAGATAACCTAGAAAGTATCAAAATCATAAACATTACAAACTACGAGGTTATTACTACAAGTATTCAAAATATACGGTTAAAATTCAAAACAAAATTAAAGATTTTGTATTTACGTAACGATTAGGTAGCAAGACATGCTGCTTTCAGATTCGGTTTAGGTGACATTTAGATAGTGTGGTATCATTATTATAGTTATTATATTAACTATGTTATTTCTTTAATTTAATCCAGTTGCGCCTTAAACTTTTATTTTAGGTAGAAATTATTATTTCGTTGTTTCATTTTTGATGATAGTTTGGTTCAGTTTAGTTTATATGCTGTTGTTTAGTACTTGTAAACGCATACAATATATTTATTTACAATGAAGAATAAATACTTTTTGTTGGTTTCATGTTTAAGTTTCTCATTCTTTGCGCAACAAATGATCTACATATCTTCAAACCCTAGCCACAGGGAACGCAACCCCAAAATTTTTAAATTACATTAGGGACTGAGTGATACCTCATTTAAAAGCTTAACTAATTTGCAATACAATGGTGTGTCACTGTTTGAAATCGATTTCACGCTTTCCGTGAAATTAGGTCTACTTTCCTAAAATCCTTAATTCCTTCCTTAATTATCTTTAAAAGCTAATCTCTCGAAAACGGTACGATCGATTTGAAAAAATGATGACACCAATTACGTAAGGTTTTAAATGAGGTATTTAACCCCTAATGTGATTTAAAATTTTCGGGGTTGACACCCTTACGGCTAGAGTTTCGAAGATTTGAAGATCATTCGTTCTCCAAAAGTTGTCCTTCTTACGTTAAAAATTTACGTGTCTGAGCGATTTTATAACAAAAGTCTTGATGGTTAAGTACTCATCGTATCTAGTTTTTCATTTGAAGTTTCTATTCTATACCATAGTTATCTTAAAAACCTAATTTCTCAAAAACGGTACGGTCGATTTTGAAAAAGATATATATCGTTGAAAATTATATAACCTTTTAAATGAGGTATCTCTCAATCCCTAGTGAACGTGGACGCCTAATATATTAAAGATTTTTATTTTATAATTTTATTTTGTTATTTTAGAAAATGTCTATGATAAACAATGTCCTGTTTTAATGTTGTCTTATATTAGTATAGTAATGGTAGGTCATAGTAGTACCGCAAGAAGATGTGTCCAAACGAGAGGGACTATGCGAATTGCAAGCTCTTACAGAACTGTTTCGGAGGTGGCTGTTCTGGTGATAGCTGGGGTAGTGCCGATAGATTTAATAGCAAAAGAGAGAATATATATTTTCCTAAATAAAAGAATGGATATGGCAACCGTAAGACGGGAAGCGAGAGAACGCACCAAACAGCTCTGGCAGGAACGATGGGATGCAGGTACCACGGGCAGATGGACAGCCAGAATGATTAAAGATCTGTCAATCTGGAATGGTAGGTCGCATGGAGAGCCAGAGTACTATCTGACACAGTTCCTGTCTGGACATGGGTATTTTCACGATTATCTATATAAAATGTGGATAGTGGATAGTGTCTGTATCAGGACAGTGATAGAGACGATGCTTATCATACATTCTTTGAATGTTCGCGATGGAATGTGGAACGCGAGAATTTGGAAAGGGACATTGGATCACTGACACCGGAAACCATAGTAGAAAAGATGGTGCGGAGCCGCAGCTCCTGGCAGAAGGTGTCGCCATATATAGAAAAAATTTTAAAAACTAAAAAAGGAGAAGAAATAACTGAACCCCTATAGAGGGTTTTCTTATGTATAGGAAATTTTTGAAAACTGGAAAAGAGAGGCAATGACAGCAGCACTTCTACGATATATACGGAACACCACCTTGATGGAATGTGCATAACGATACCGAGGTGGATTGCGAGGGGGTTTTTTAGTGGGTGAGAGTCCCACACACCGGGTGAGCTTCCTCCCTCACCTGAAGGTGCATAATGCATTTTTCCCCTCAAAAAAAAAAAATTCTAATATGCACGTAGCGAATTGTATAGAATCAATACCAGAATATACATGTAGCGATTTGTGCCCACCATAGTGCCCACCATACAAATCAAAGTGTTAAAGCTTACTTTTACAATCACGATGCTCCAATACCATGTAATTTTACATCTAGGTAATTGTAAATTTACAATTTCAGTCTAAAAGAAAATTTACTAACAGAAGTAAAAACACATCATGCGTGTAAAATTACTGCATTTGAAAACTAATGCTATTTAAATGCAAAGAATGCTATGTATGAAGAAACCTTTCTACGCCGGCCGCTTCTTTCGCCTTTTTACGGCTGAATATTTTTAAATTAGCTTTGCGCTCTGTAATTTGGTTAATTGTATTGAACCTTCCCCGCGCACATGTGATCAAACACGTACATATGTATATTATATACGTTGTTGTATACTTTTATATCCTCTCCTTCTTCTCATAATTGAGCTTCCTTTGCTTTCTTTTAATTTTCCGACGGTCTTTTCCTTTCAGATCGTTATTATATGCTTAACGCGGTCGTTGCCGAAGATCTCCGCTAACTTCTTTTTTTGTGGTCACGTAATGATTATATAGCCAGAAATGACGATGCAATTCTGATAAATCGTATTATATCCGAGGCATAATAGGGCGCACGTAAAGAGAATTCTCTTGTTAATATGTATATAATATGTCGTGCTAATTATTATTTATTTTGTATCAAACTGAGAGGAATACCTATCATTATAATATCAGTTGTAACTATGGTTACACTATTATTATTATTACCCTTAGCTTTTTGAAGTTCCAACGGATGCTGACAGGTAACACCGCATTTATGTCGGCAGCATTTCAGAACGCCGGGACATTCCGAGTCTTTCCAACATGTTTCCATGCAAACGGCAGCGAAAGGTGATTGGGTGGCGTTACCAACGTACGGAATGAGGTCTGGACATACGCCTGGCTTCTCAACACCTCTGTGAAGACAGCCCCTGATGCACTAAACGGAAAGAAAAGTAAATACTCACAAGTTAAATACAACTACGAATGTAAATAAATAATTATCTATAACTATCTTGTATTTTGTTACCAAACACGAAGTATATCAATTGTTTCTATATCCTTAATACGTGAGTAGTTCAGAAATTAAAACGGAAAAATGGCAGTAAAAAGAATTATGTCAAGTGTTATATCATCGGATTCATTGAAAGGATTCGTTTTGTTATGAAGTCATAGCCCGGCTATGGTTACCGCTAAGAAACACAAATTTTTTGTCATACCTCAAAAATTATAGCTTAAATTAAAAGTTCGGTTGGACTGTCTTATTCAGCACATATTCACCCACAACTTTCTTCTTTGCACTGTTTTTCTAAAGTCAATAATAGCACAGCTACAGCCACCGAACGAAATAACGAGAAAACAATTTTTTCGAGATGTTTAGTTAGCCATGCATTTGTTGCCCAAAAACCAAAAAGCTCATTCTATTGAACCCGTCAAACTGCAATTCTTTCCCCATTTGATCGTCTCTCAATCTTCGTTGGTTTCCGAAATCCCTATGCCAAACATTGGAAAGAACTCACCCCCTGTACATGTGCAACATTGGAGTAAACATATTGTTCAATCGTAGGTATAAATACAATGCCCTACATATCCATGTGATCTGCCTACTGTGCAACGCACAAATTGATCTGCTAACAAACTCTGCCATACAACCTACTTTCATTAGATCAAATAAATTTGCATATAATGGCGTGGTGTTATTCGAGGTATGGATCTAATATCAATATCGAAGTAGAGTGTAGGAATTTTAATTGAAAATTTAATGTCTGACAAACAATCCGCCCTTAATCGTACCAAATTCCTAATTCTGATTAGAAATATGCTTTTCTCGTATTTATGAATTGACTCATTGCATGGCATATACAGATTGATCCGATCACGTGAAAAACTACCGTCCTTCGAAGTCATACCAATACTTTTCTCCATTAAATTGAATGAACACTTAGTTACCTCCTAGTAATATTTTAGTGATTTCTACGTTTATTCTTTTATCAGTGCTTTGCAAGAGTTTTTTTTTTTGATCAATTTGTTGGGTTATTTGTTTTTACGATTTATTTACGAATACTGTCTTCCTAAAGACACGGATTGGAATACAATATTTTGATTAGTTTAGTTCTATTATTGATACGCACCTACTTTAGGTTATATTGATTCAATGTTATTTATATGAACTTCATATGCTCGACAAACGGAAGTTTACTGTAGACGGTTACTCCCAAGTCTTTGATAGTCTGAAACCGTTGGAGATCTTCACCATTAAACTTGTACGTAAAATCTATATAGCTGTTGCTCTTCATACATGACATGGTTTTGCATTCTTTAATGTTGAGTTGCGAGTGATTGTATCTACACTAATCATTAACTGCTATCCCAGCCAGCAGAAGAACCTTCTCCAGGTGGGTGGGTTTTAGGCAGCCTGTGATTATTCTGCTTGTTTCATTCAAGGCGACGTCAACTCCCTTTAATATGCTGATCCAAAAGGGATCTTTTTGGACCAACATATTATAGGAATATTGCAGACTACACATTGAATTTAAAACGCCGGCGCCGCCATAATTTAGGTCTGGCATTTCTGCTATTAACTTTGTCCAACATTGGTCGTTTTCGCAACCACGAAATAGTACTTACGGCAAGGTACCTGGGCCCTATTCTGCACCTTTTAGCGATATCGCTATACGTCATGTCCTTGTATATTTCCTTGTATATAGCTATTGTACATGACCTATAGCGATATCGCTAAACGGTGCAGAATAGCGCTCCCGTATACACAACAGATCTCGTTGAGACTCGCAGTTATACTGGAAGTTGTATCGAATCTCCGCTACTGCCCGTCGGCGCTAGTGAGCAACTCTAAGCATAACGTCATAAATCATGTAACTGTTCTTGTCATGTTCTTTCAACCTAAAGTATGTACTTTAGACTATAGACACAATAATATGCGTTAATAAATATGTATGTTTTATTATACATATGTATCAGTTTACTTGATTTGTTATATAAAATAAACACTCGACGTGCAAATAAATCTAAATTTGCCTGTTTTGGTGTGTTAAATAAAGATAAGAAGCAATGCAACGTTTTCTCGGTAATATGCGATCCCAAAGAAACTGTTAATTCTCTATAAATGGACATAGCAACGGAAGAATCGGAATGTTATGTTTCGTATAGGGCACTTACGTCTTCTTCTACAGAAAAAGTGAAGTATAATGTTCGCGATATTCCGTTTGATAAGCCTTTGATATATGAGATTAATCCTGCGAACGTCAGTACATAAGTGCATACGATATTATTAACATAACATATGTATATATGTACCAAAATAGGTTTACGTTCTGCAGATATAAATCTTTATTATTCATCTCGCTAGAACTAATAATGCGAAAGATTTGTGGAATAATAATAAAATTTTATGTCTTTTCTATCGACATTATTTCAGTATGATAATTAAAGTGTAACATTTAACGTTTATTAATAACTACTTGTATATGATGTTATAGCATTTGCGATCGTTAATATAATTACAAATGTAGACTCATGCCAACCATGTTTCAGGATTGAAACTCTACATAGAGATACATACATATGCATGTATAATTATAAATAATAAAGCGGCAATAATGTGGAGCTTTATGTAGATAGAAACATATGATTAAATTAAATTGTATATGCCCCACTGCAATAGCTACGATGTTTATTCCCTTTAATTTATCATTATTCATTAACAATACTAAGAGGGATGCCTTTTATATTTCGTGAATAGAGAACAGAAACTAAAATTAATCATAGTACATGGCTTTATTGTTTTTCAAAATATTCTCCATGAAGTTCATACACTTTTGCATGCTTGAACCAGTTTTCGAAACAGTTTTTCCACTCCGATTGAGGTACCTCCAAAATATGCATTTTGGAAGCATCAACCGCTTCTTCAGCCGTCGAAAAACGTTGACCACGTAATTTTTGTTTTATGTGGGGAAACAAAAAGAAGTCATTGGGTACCGAAGAAGGACTGTGCGGCAGATGGCAGTGTAAGATGACGGCCTAGATCTCCCGACTTATCACATCTTGATTTTTATTGATGGGGAAATTGTATATGCTGGGGCTCCAACAACGATGGAGCATATGAAGCAGAGAATTATTAACGCTTTTCAGGAATAACAACTGAAGAATGAAGACGAGTTCAGAGAGCATTCATAAATAGAGTCAATCTTTGTTTGCAACAAGGAGGAATGCACTTCGAACATTTGTTAGTTGGTAGTTCATTTTGTAAGAACTTCAAGTACATAGATCCATTTAAATTATTTAAAAAAAAGTTCTACAGCATACTCGCTGATTATGTCTCCCCAAACGTCAACGCTCAACCGATGTTGTTGATCTATTTGTCGCAAAATCCTTTCCTCTGCGTAATGATGGGTTATGCTTAGCTACTGATGTAACTGAATATGATAAGGATGTAAAGATTTTTCTTTAATATTCGGAGAACAAAGTTTCTTGTAAACGACATTGATAGTTTGAAGAAAGAGGCGAGGTTTCTTACTCGGAGAGTTTATCTGTATATGACTTTATGGAAATTTTAAATTCTAGATCACATTAGGGCAATTATGCGAGGACCTTAGATGAAGAATCATGTGAAGAATTGTTTGTCGTATTTAGAAAATTCAAAACAAATTTTCAACAAATGAATATTGTTAGCTGTAGAAACCGAAAATTTGAGAATCAATTGTATTATGCAAGTAAACAAGTAAACTAATGTAGATTTATTGTAGTAAATATGTACAAGTATGTATTTGCCGAGAGATGTTGTTAGATGTGCTGAATTGCTTCCTTAGACAATTAATTATGTTTATATATATATAAGTATTCTTAGATTCTGTGGTACGTGTCAGAGAATGTCAGACACCATTTTGTAATTAATTAGTTTTTTGTGTTAAGTTTTATAGTACATTGCTTACACTATAATAAGTAGTTTCAAATCTCGTTTATGTGCGATTAGTAGAAGTAGAACTTGTACTTTTTGTAAAGAAAAACAATTATTTGTATTTTTGTTTTATATTTTGTTTATACATTGCTGACCATATCATAAACAAATAATCGTGTTAAAAAAGAGAAAAAATAAAATACATTAAAGTGTACAATACTTTTTTTGCCTATTTATAAAACAATATAGTCTACACTGGTTAACAAGGTTTTTGTCCCAAGCACAAAAATGCCTGATTCCCATATACTTTCGCATGCTGAAATCAATTACGTTTTCAGAATTTCTCCATCACCCTTAGTTTTTATGTTCCAGGATATTCGCATATCCACCTAAAACATGCATGCATAGATATGTAGCATAAAAGAACATGTCTTGGTGTAACTTCAGTTGTCGGCTAGAGCTCGGAACTGATCAAGCAGCATGCAATGGTAAACGTTTGAAAATGTCTTGACGTGTTAAGACCTGCATTTTCCATCCCTAGATAGCATCTCTTGTTATTTCAGTTGTCGGCTTGAGCTCGGTGAATGAACATATACGCTGACGTTGCTAACGTTTTAAAGAGTGTTGAGTTGTGGTGCGTTCAAGATAATGTAGTGAAACCGCGAACATTTGATTACCTGTAAGAATGCCAAGGAAATGTGTAAACCACCCGAACTCTTTTTGATACATTTGCGACGAATTGACATTTACATATCAAAAGCGATCTTTCACAACTCTCCTTAAAAAGTGTTATGAGCAGTATTTCAAGTGTAAAATAGGTGATGCAGACAAAAGC
>JARFOC010000480.1:1086839-1097511 GCA_031763485.1 Osmoderma eremita
TCCTATTTTCGCCATCTTAATCAGGACAAAACACATATTACCATTATGGACACCTGTATAGAATTCACTATAGTTCTCGCAACGCAATAGCGACAATGTTAAAATGATGCCTACACAACTTCACATTCAGCGAATGCGTAGTAATGTCAAATCTAGTGACATTTCGACCGAATTGGATTTCTTCAATCAGATTGCATAGATAACGGAAGTTGTCAACGCACTGTCGTTTTGACTATTTAGTGTTGATACTTTTCGTATTTTTTAACTATAACCTATAGATATATCTGTCAAATCATATGATATGCTTTACAATGCTGTGGCAACCATGGTATGAAACAACGAAATGTCAAAAGTCGGTCGTTAACTTCCGCGAACTATATATCCACATATCATTTATTTCCGCATTTGTTTAACCTCTTAAGTGCTTATGCCGTATGTCTCACAAAATCAGGCAAATTCAATAAGTATGCCGTATATATTCGCATGCGGTGGTTTAATCCAATTGAAATACAATAGACGTCGATTATAACTTGCTCACTAACCGTAGTTTGTACTATCCCGTTAATGTGTTGGTCCAAAAGAGATTGTCAACGTCACGTAAATAGCAAAAAATAAAATAAAAAATTTAATTTAATGTATGTGTTGATTATTGTATGTAATTACCGTTTCATTTACTAGACAGCGAAGCATATCTCTTCTTTTGGAATAAATATTCCGACTGCAAATTACCAAGTCGGCCGTCGTTACAAAGATTTGTTCCAACTGCTCGTGAACATGTTGAAAAAAGCATTAAATCGGGGTTGAAACATAAAAAACTGTGGTTATCTGTGTGGTTTGTGATTTCACGGAAGACTTTAATACGGTAAGTGTTTCAAACATATAATTTACTTCTGACCATTTATTTTATGTGTAAAAATTGTATGCGCCCACCAGTGGCTGTTGGTGCAAATTGAGCAACTCTAATTATAACATATCCGCTTATACCAAACCACCGTTTATAGCGAACTAAATTTCCCGTTTTTCTTCCCCATAAACAACAACAAAATTATACAATTATACCGAACTCATATAAATATAACGAACCAGGAAGAGCCGATGTAGATGAAATCTTCGTTGTTTATAACAAACTTTGAAATAATTCCCCGACTTTACTGCTTGACTTCCTTAAAACCTTTTTAGTTGACTCCCTACTCATTTGGCTGACAAATCTTGGGGAAAAGTTAACCAACAGACAATATTCAAATGTTTTCAATACGATCAGATTTTGAGTCTGATGACGACTTGCCATTAAAAGAGTAGTTACAAAGAGAAAAACATAAAGATGGGAATTTCAGGAATTCGAAAATGTACATTGACGTAAATTTTAATATATAGGTGAGTTTTTTCAGATGTCTTTTTGATTGTTTGAACAAGAATTGCCCATCAGTCACTTTACATACTAATAGAGTTATCAGCACTGTGAATTGATGTTTATTTTGTTTTTGTGGTAGTACGTTTGTGTTTATTAGAAGATCTCAAGGTCTACACGAAGTTCTAGTTATTTATAATAAACAGCATTGATATTCATATAGTTTGAAGCTTTTTTTTCTCTTCCTGAATTAACACCAATTAGCTCAACTAGCTGTTCCATGTAACGGATAATGGATTTATGTATATACATACTGCACAAAAACATGGTAACACAGCGATAAAGACTGGAGTTCACCTCAAGAAGATGACTTCAATTTTAGTAAATCTGAAAGCGATGATTCCGATACTGATTGCAAGTCACTATCAATCCATAGAAAATGTCAATCCCATACGTGTTTTGAAGTGTGCCCCATTGTTATCAAATTTATTGAAAACTATGAGGCAGAAAGTCCAACTTATTGGGAGAACAACTTATAGAAGACTACGGGGAATCAGGAATAGCTTGGGAACAAACTTCCAAAACACCAATGTCTTGAAGATTGTTGGAGCGTCACCTTCCCGATATAATTCCGGCAAACATAAACAGACCCAACAAACCGTTTTATAATACAAAAAAAGGATTTAGTATTTGGAAAGTAAGATGATCTTTGCACGGCTTCCTTTTCAACTACAAAAAAAAACCATTCCTTGTAAATATGTAGACGTATGAGATTTACGTAATAAATTAGAAAATGTTAATAAAATGTGCATAAATGTTGTTATGGCCTATACATCGCATGCGGCTGAATTGTCAGGGAATGCAACTTCGAATTCATGATTACGGCGCTTAAGTGGTTAAAACAAATCGACATTCTAAACCAAAATACCTTATCCGAAAAGGAAATCAACTGAAATTACTCAAATACAGTGCAACCTTGCTAATCCGTACATGTGGTACTCTGATATCGCGGGAATCCGAAATGATGTCCGTATCTTGCTAATCCGAGCGTTATGTCTTCAGTCACAGCGTAAACAGTCGTGTTGCTGCCTGATATATGGTAATATACAGGTAATCACCTGTACTAAGTCAACAGGTTTGTCACAATGTCTAAACGAAAGCTCAAAACCTCGTCTCTTGCACAAAAATATGAAATAATTAAGAAGCTAGATGGCGGCCGACTACCTTTACAACTTGCTGCGGAATATGGAGTAGGAAGATCAATTATTACGGACATCAAACACAAGAAAGAAGAAATTAAGGCGTCCGTAAAATCCCATGAAGAGGAATCAACACGGCGTCTGACATTAAAGAAAGCTAAGTACCCAGAAGTAGAATCTGCATTATACACCTGATTCCTGCAACAAAGAAACCGCAATCTATGAATATCGTGGGAAATCCTGCAAAGCATTTCTTTACAATAAATTAACCGGCCCTGACGACTTCAGTGCCAGTTCGGGGTGGTTAGATAATTTAAAAAAGTGGTGTAAAATTCGACAGTTACCTATTATCGGTGAAAGACTTTCGAGTAATCTTGGGGCAGTCGATCCATTTCAAAAGCTGTTTATGGAAAAAGTGCGAGCAATGAATTTTAATGCTCACCAAATTTACAATGCGGCGGAAAGTGGACTGTTTTGGCGCGTTTTACCAACAAAAACTTTGGTGCAGATTCAGCGCCGGGCTGAAAAATAAGCAAGTGCGAACGCGGCAGGGTCCCATAAGCTAAAATTGTTAGTGAGTGGCAAGGTTGCACAAGCAGCATGGCAAGCCATTTAAAGATTACCGTCAATCTTTGCCTGTAGGCTACAAAAATCACGGAAGTGCTTGGATGACGCGAGACATCTTCAAACAGTGGTTTCATGATAACTATTCCCTCAGTGCAAGGGCATTTAAAAGAACTTGATCTAACACCCAAAGCACTCCTGTTACTAGACAGCGCGCCAAGTCACCCATCAGAAGGCGAACTACGAAGTGAAGGTGGACTAATTTCCGTGTTATATTTGGCGCCGAATTGTATGCCGTTGCTACAACCAATGGGCCAGCCCGTGATCCAGGCAATGAAAATGCACCACAGAAAGCAACTTCTCCTCCACTTGGTTTCGGAAGAAAATGATCCTTCGGACTCGCTAATGGCTTTAATTTATATAACGTCATTTTCAACCTTCATTCTTCGTGGGAATCTGTGAGTTCCGACTTAATACAAAAATCATGGAACAAATTGTTGCCGACCCAATTTCGAAAAAGTTTAGATGATGATTATGACGAAGAGGATATGATACCTTTAGCGAAGATCAGAAGAAGTCTAAAAGCAACCGAACAAGAATTCCAGGAAATTACGGTACTGATGAATGTCGTCATCTAACTAACAGTGGACGATACCAAAGAATAGATTTCGGGTGATGCTGTACAAAAAGAAGAAATGGGATTTACAGACGAAGAAATAATATCCGATTGTGTCGCTTTTGAAAGAGGCTGATACAACCGACCATGAAATCAGTGATTCGGCCGTTGTAAGTCACCAAGATGCCGTTCGATGTCTTGATATATCTCTTCAATGGGCGATGGAAAATGGTGCAAGGGTTCAGAACTTTCAATTTTACGCCAATTACAAGAAAAAGCGGGGAATTCGCGCTTCAAAAAGTTGAGATAAAGTGCAATTACAGATTTTTATTCGCAGGTGTAACTGAATACTGTATACGTATTTACATGCACCTTATGTTTATTGCCCAGAATAAAAATTATTTTCGTTAGGTATGCTTATCATTTTTTACTGTCGCGATAATTAAAAAAAATTGATATCCGAAACCGCCCTGGTTCACAATTATTCGGATTACCAAGGTACTGTATAAGCATATTATTGTATTATCCAAAAACAAGTTTTCAAATCATTTCATTACAAAAAAAAAATATCTGATAGAAGTTTTTAAACTTTTTAAGTTACTCGATGGTTTTAGAATATTTTGAGCATTTTTTAATTTTAACTATTAGTTCAACAAGAAATTGGATATCCCGACACATTAAAATTTAAAAATTACATACTTGCATTGATCGTCCAGAAGACACAGTAAACCATTGGGTTTGCCTTCAATCAATTGCAAACAACCGGTATTATCCATAAATTCTATATTAGTCCATCGTATGTTTTCCTTCTTGTATTCTTCTTGTTCGTACTTAAAAACGTGTTGATTGAAATAGTACTGTAGATGTTCATTCGCGTAGTTGATGCATAACTGTTCGAAACTATTGCACGTACCGAAATCTTCGAAACCGAAAATATCCAAAACACCTATCGAATTACCCTGATGCTCCCTCAGCGTGTCCTTTTTAGAAAGTAAAGCGTGATTCACCTGTAGCACTATCCAATCGAAGAGGGCCCCGTAAAGACACTTCGCCATAGCATCTCTGCTGGCAATCGCTTCCGGTAAACGATAATTAATGATTAGTACCTCCCCCGAAGCTTTCGCTTTTTTGGCCGTTAATGCTTGTATAAGAGTTTCTTGTTTCACCTTTAATAATTCGGATATTAAAGAAACGATTTCGGGATTTTTAACTGCGACAGCTTCATCGTGATGGTATGCTGACTTTCTCGGTTGAAAGTCTACGTTACCCAACAATAATACGGCGGATAATACGGAGAATAATCGTCTCTGCTTTTCAGCAGTGAATCCCACCATTTCCATTGATTGTTTTAAACGTGAAAACTCATAACTTTCATCGATATTATCTAAAGTGTAACAACCACTTTTATTAAGATAATTATACCAATCTGGGGATTTTAGGTGAAGTAACTGTTTTTCTTGTGCATCGGCACCTTCCAGTAGATAATAAAAAACATGGTAATTACGTTCGTTTTTACCTTGGGTACAAATCCGTGATTTCTCCAGCAGATACTTCTGGACGACTGCACCGTGAACCATACCATATTCCTTGTAGTTTACTTGTATAAACTTCCCAAAGCGGCTTGAATTATTATTGTGTGCAGTCTTTGCATTGCCAAACGCCTCTAAAACGGGCCCCGCACTTAAAATCGTTTGTTCCACCCCGCTACCATGAGAACCTTTTTGACTAAGTGCTGTTAAGTGATGTAATAAGAAATTAGTGCTTTCAGTCTTCCCAGATCCACTTTCACCGCTGATAACGATACATTGATTTTTACGATCCTTCAACATACAATGATAAGCTGTATCGGCAACGGCAAATATATGTGGAGGCAAATTCGGACCCAACCTTCTGTTTTGATACAATTTCACATATTTGGGATTATAAATTGGGTAAAATTTAAATGGGTTAACAGCTATTAATATTGAACCTACATACGTATAAATATGACCAGCAGTAAACCTAGCTCGCAGATTGTCGAGGAGTGTTTTTTCGTTCAAATCGGGTAATTGGCACAAATCCGGATATTCCCTATCTTTAGGTTGGTATAGGAAACGATGAAAGTAGTCCTTAATTAATTGTGGATCCATCACGAAACTGTCTCTCCATACATAATCATTTACCTTCTCGCGTAAATAAAATCTATAGCACGAATTGTCCACTCGCATTTTTGGCCACAACATCATTAACTGTACCGGACTCTCGCTGGCTCCCAAACATCTTTCCTTGCACTCTTGACCTGAAGAATCACCAATTACCTCTGCCAATTCGTAAGATCCCCTCGGATTTTCATTCAACGATAACCTCTCAATAATACACGACACTATTTCGTCAGCAGTGGTTTGCTTACTTGCTTCGACAGATAGTGCTTCATAAAAAGCACTCAGTGCCCCTACGTACACTTGAACAATATATCGGTTATTGTCGGTAGACATGATTGCTTATTTCAATTCCTACTACAGATATCGTTTAATATTATTTTGATTATTGCCAAAGAAAGTCATCACTGTTAAAGACACTTTTCTACATCTTTCACTCATCACATGTTGCACTTGTCATATATTTTATTCATATCTTAGCTTCATCACCTCTTTTTCACCACCCTTGCTTCATCATGTATTCCTTCGAAGTCGCACATCTAAGGATAACATTGTATTCTGTAAAGGAAAAAATTTGAGTAAATAACGTTGTTCGACCATTAGATAAACGTTAGATTAGATTAACAAAAATATGAAGTTTGCATAATCCTAATAGTAAAGATAATACCGAACACCTGATTATCACAAAAAAACATAAAATAAAACGTTACGTTTGTTGACAACGCGAAGATATTCACCAACGGAAAATAATATGGGTCACATGTTGATTGAGTTTGTCGGTCTAGTATTAAAATTTATCCAATTGTTTGGACTGCGGGAAATTAATTAGATTTTCCAGATCGCGAAAAACGAATGAGAGGTTTAATTGTACTAATTAAGTGAACAGATCCATGCATTACAATGACAACAACTAACATCATGCATCTAATTTTGTAGATATGCCCACCCATTGGTACATACATACAGCCGACACTTTATTACTATTTTACGGGTATTTATAGTGGAAAAATCATAATTTCATATTCTCGCTTACATACCTTGTATATAAATACTACGAACTATGGTGAATATGGAATGAATAAATTTAAGGGAATAACACAATATTTAAGTTATAACTGGTGATATGAACAAACGACTTGTGGCCACCATTTTTATTTATTTTGATGTGTTTTCTTCAATGCAGGAGGCGCTCCAATCTCAAGGGCAATATATAGCGGTAAATATGAATGATTTATTTATATTACCCACTAGGAAAAAAATAAAGGGCATCTGATACCAAAAGTAAATAAGTTTAAATTCTTAATAAATAGTATAACTGCACCACAGTCAAAAGCAATTTCGTGTTGCCGAAAGTTTAATTCTTTGATTAACTGTACTTCCGATTTGAAAAAAAAATTGACCTCATATTCCCAATGCAATTTACTTAATTCCTCTGCAATGGGCATTTTGGAAAAAAAAATTTATATAGCAATATATGTGCGTAATAATATGTAACCACATATAATTGACCCGTTTTTATGTAGTTTAATTATAATTTATAACATGTACAAATTTCTTTATAAAAAATTATTATCAAATTCCAAATAAGATTCATAATGTTGTCAAGGTTGCATATGCTAGTTATGCATTTGCTTATTTGTAGTTTTATTGACCTAAGAAATATAGATTATGAATTTTATTTCAGTTAATGGGAGCATTTTAATGATGTTCATATACTACATGGGAAGTAATGTTTTATGTTATTACTGTATATGTGGATATAATAAATTTCTTTTGTGCTTTTACATTTAAATTATTTTCGCCAAATTTTAGTATTCATGAAGCAAAACGAGTCGGACGCTTACCTGGTAATTCTGCCAAATTGAACCTCAACTTATATTCTGAAACATTTTAAACTGAGAGCATCAACTTCAATATTAGCTCCGCTTATTTTTACAACCAGCAATTAATTTTGTAGACTGAAACATTTATTAGCTGCGTATTGGGGCGGACTAGAAGAAACACTGGCATTGCACCGTATCTAAATTTATTCAAAGTATATTCGTTATAAGCTATGTTGTTTGTTATATCCGAATTTTATATGCTGTATATCATAAAAATAACTTCATTGGTTATAAATGTAAAGCATTTTTACGTTTCACATATATGAAAGTTAGTAGATGTTGTTTTTAGAATGTCTTATGAATTCTCTATATTACGCTTGGTCCTGTACCGTTTTATGATAGTAATATTTTCGTAGTTGAATGAAACGTAGCGGAAAATAAAAATAAAATTACTTTTATAAATATTTTTTAGATGAGGTATTGCGATGCAGGTAAAGGAAAGGTAAAATTGGCAAAGTAATTGCAAAGAATACCAATTTCGGCAGCAGCAAAGTGATCATGGTTTTGTTATAACTTATTACATTTATTGTAATTTAATAAATGTTTTTACGGTGATATCGGGTGTGTTTTAATGGTCGTGTTAGGTGTACCGTGTTTTAGAGAATATACGGCTGTACAGTTTGTCACTGTAGGCAAAATTCGTCAGAAATGACTCATTAGGCGAGTTCTTAAATTCACCGATGATCGAGTTCGATCCGCTTCCTAACGAACAGTTTGGCTTCCGAGCGGGGTTGTCAACTGTCTTCCAACTTCTTCGGTTGACTGAATAAATCAGGGACGGCTTTGAGAGGAGAGAAACGACTGGAGCCGTGTTTCTCCATATCGAGAAGGCTTTCGACTCGGTCTGGTAGTACGGCATTATATACAAGACGGTGGATATAGACATGAACCTCAACCTGATCAGAATAATCGAATCCTACTTGTCGGATCGAACATTTTCCGTCCGAGTGGGTGAGGCAGTGTCATCAGTCCGCCCGACCAGGTCCGGTGCGCTGCAGGGATCTCTTCTGAACCCGGGGCTGTTTCTAATATACACTTGGATATCCTGAGGGACCTGGCCGTTAGTCTGTCTATTTTTGGCGATAACACGGCAGTATACACAACGTGCGGCGATGAGATTATGTTGATCCGTCGCCTGCAGAGGGCGATTGATGAAATTCGGTCGTGGGCGGATCGTTGGAAACTTGGAATTAACGCAAATAAGGCGATCGCGATTCACTTCACAAAAAACATATGGTTCCTGATGGAAATATCAAGGTTAATGGCGAGTCTCCCCTGGGGCACCCAGGTTAAATACCTGGGACTCACCCTCGATAAAGGGTTAACCTTTCGTCAGCATGTCAGCTCAGTCCGATCAAGGTTTCAGGCCGCGAAAATCAAATTTATGCCACTACTAACTAGGGGAAGCAATCTTGATATCAAATCTAAACTGCTCCTGCTTACTGGCGAGGCCCATCCTGACATACCCTATGCAGCATGGCCACAAGACACTTCACCACATTGGAAGTACTTCAAAATAAAGTTTTACGTCAGATCATTAATGCCCTATGGATAGTGAGAAATCAGCAACTTCGGGACGACTTCGGAATTCATTCCACCAGGGAGCATATGTTGAACCTGGCTTAGGACAGGCGCCTCGAATAACCCGTTGGTAAAGACCGTGGTTGCGCCCCAAGACAGACCTGCACCGAAAGTGGCTGTTAACCGCATTCAGAATATTAATATCCAATATGCGAAGAGAACATAAAATCAAAATCGAAGGGAATACATAAAATCAAACCCGCCAATACAATATTCCCCGGCTTAATTGAGAAAAAGCCTCATTCGAATTATCGGGATCGGTGTTAACCACCCTAATACAAGTTAGTAGGGCCCAAGAGACTCTAGTCTGGCACTGGTACGGATGAGGAGACCATAGTCGTCGAAATTAAGCACTCGCCCATTGATTATATGCGGTAACAGATTTGTTGCACTTTTTGATTATCATAATTTTCTTAATTATATTCATTATACATGTTTTAATATTTCTTTGCAGAGTTAATTCAAAGTACCCCCATATCAATCACAAAATTAATCTTATGGTAAATCGAACGTAATTCTAAAAAAGTAGGGTTAAGTTTACATTGTTAAATATTACTAGGTCCGCCACCGTGTACTGTTAATTATACGGTTAAAGGAGGCGTGACAATGATTAAGGCTGGTATTTAGGATTCGTGCTCAAGGCGGCGCTCATACTTGGGTATGAGGGTACTCGAGTACGCGTTGGCACGTAATTGGGCATGCGCATCCTTTTTAACGCATGCTCAGTATGCACCAACGCATACTCGAGCATGAGCACGGCCTCGAGCACGGATTATAAATACCACCCTAAATCTCCTATATAACCTTATTTGGAAGTCGAATTTTAGGGCAGTATTTGTAGTACGTATTCAAGGCGGTGCTTATACTAAAGTAGGCGTTGCCGAGCACTGAGCATGCGCTATAGAGGCTGCGCATGCTCAAGTACGTGCCAACGCGTAGTTGAGCATGAGCACCACCTTGAGCATAAACTATAAATACCAGCCTTAGTATCGCTATTTTTTGCCTTAATTGTACTAAAACCAGTGAATTTTGGAGATTTTTTTCCAGTAAAAAAAAAGCAAATAGATAAAACACCATCAACAGTAATGGGCAGAGGATTTCATGGAGGAATATATTTCTATTTATTTATCACAATTATTTAATTTCATAAACTCATAACATAATGCGTAATATGGCAGCTGTAACAATGGATGCTGCTCCAAATGAAAACGTTTTTAGCACTTATCTACGATTACCGTAGTAATCAACGGGACAAAAAGGGAAATAAAACACATATTTCAAATAATTTTTAGGTAAATTTATTTACGAAAAATATCCTACTTTCTTCTTTTAAACTGTGTGTC
>JARFOC010000480.1:1113479-1147689 GCA_031763485.1 Osmoderma eremita
GCGAAGTCATTGCGAAATGTCCTAGCTACTTGCCTGCGTCACGACATACCCCCATCTAGGGGACACCGGTCAAACACCGTACTGCATTACTGGCTCTATTGCATTTGGCTCGGTGGCTTGTGTGTTTTATCGGTTTCCCTTATATGGGGGTATGTCGTGACGCAGGCAAGTGGCTAGGACTTCGCGACGCATTAGCGATGAAATTGGGTTTAGCATTCGGAGAGACGCTGATGACGCAGGCAGAAACTCGAGTCCGTCTTTAATGCTTGTACCCCTTCCATTGCTTTTGCTACTATGGTGATTCCAGCAATAAACCATGCGCCGATAATGGCATTTTTACGGTTAGTTTTCTTGTTTATAAATGTTTATATTTCCCAACAGAAGAAGATTACAGCTGCTACCTCATATTCTCCTTAAATCTACCGAACAGATAATTGGTTTTAATAATTAGTTACGTTAATTATATATCTATATATATATATATACCTTGTAAACAAAAAAGTTCGTAAAGTCAGTTGAATATGGAAAACAAACTGAAAACTTACTCTGTAACTATAAATTTGGGGGACACTATTTGATCTCTACTAGACTACACATAAGTAATGAGAGAATTTAAGTGTGCTTACTATTTCCTTGGAATATTACATAACATTTTTTTCTCTACATAACCCTCAATTTATTTCATGTATTTTTGACTACTTGTTTATATTCTAATACAAAGACTTAACACTGCGGTCTGGAGGCCTATTGTTTTGTGTAAGTGTGTATTGTGTATGTGAGTGTATGGCTTGTTACCGTCTCTCCTAGCCGTAAGAGGGCAGCGGTCTTCATTTCATTTCCTCACTACTGAAAGGTACCGAGAGAAGTACCGATCACCTAGCTGCGACCGACTTACGAATTGATCGTCGCCTGGAGATTCGAACCAACGACTTCCCTACGGAAGCCAAGCGCTCTTACCATTACTCTATCCCGACATTTTTTTGCTTTACTTATTCTTGTTATTTTTTACTGGTAGGAGTTACTTTGGAGTTGGAATTATCAACTAATGGTATACAAATTCTAGGAACTTATAATGCAAAGAATTTTGCAGCTGTAATGAAATTTTTGTTTGAAAGTAATATATAAATTGGTATTCTTCTTACACATTATATAGAAAACAAGACTCCTTTCAATAGGACATTTAGCGTGACGTGTCTTTCTTTGACATTTCTGTGATTTACCTTATTTGTATAACACAGTTTGAGAAGTAAAGGTTAATCGCAGGCTTTCATCGCTAGACGCCAATAGAGAAGATTCTTACTGCATGTATTTATACAATTGCACTTCTTTTATTTCTAAAGATTTTATTTGTATGCCTAGTTAGATGAGCAAACACCGATTTTTAGGTAAGGTTCATTGTCGAGATACGTATGCGCCTAGACTTCAATCTTTTAGAATCTTACTTAACATTTATGACACTAACGCCTGTGTTAGTGTTAATAGGCGGAAATAAAGTATTTCACTATAACTGCTATTGCCAAGCGTGAATGATGATTTGAATAAAAACATTTATCAAAGCATCCTTTGTGGTTTTGACAAACTACGATAAAATAAACTCAGGTCGTGCTCTTCATTTTTAATAGTAAATGGCACAGTGTTATTTCGTCATATTTATGTATTTATGCCTCAATTAAGCTAATACTGTAATGGCAGATTCACATATTGAAATTGAATCACGTCCTTAGTCTTAGGAATTAAGGATCTTGCTATCTTGTTTTTAATGGAGCGTCGATTAGTAGCAAATCAAATCCGGTTTGTTAGTATGAAGTAATTAGTCTCACTGTTGTTTAAGTCTTAATTCACTCCCGAACATAACAAAACTGTTATTATGAGAAAATTACCTACAACACTGCTGAATATATTCTATTGCATTCGTCTGTATAGAACTGTCTATAGATAGACACGAAGCCTCTATTCCGAACAAGTAGAATCATCGTGATTTCTTTATGGTAATTCTTAGAAAACAACTAAGTCGGTAGTCCGTGGGTGAAAAGAAGAACAAGTACCAACGGGATTGATGTAACTAGACGTACATATTTTAAACTCCTATTAAATTTTAATCATCATTAATTATAATTTATTTAGGTGAGCATGATTGAATAGAGGAAAGACATGTTTCTTACTATTAATTTGAGATTTATGAGTTAATTCACATAAAAATGATTAATGCATCATTAATACAATAGGTACACATAGAATGAACGCCTAAAAAGTACTCATCTACACGACCAGGCTGGAATATACGAAGTGGTATCAAAAAGTTTCGCGACCACCTCTGCTGTAAGAAGCTACTATATTTATTTACGTTTACACACACCTTCATAGCATACCAATACAGCGTTCCCAACGTTCTTACCACTTCTGGAATGTGCTCTGGAGGTCTACTTCTCGAAGCGTGTCAAGCATCTTCATCGATTCGCGCTAGATCTCAAAGGCGGCGATCTTTAAGCTTGATCTTCAATCGCGGGTGAAGTCCGCATGAGCCAACTCTGGAGAGTACGGTGTTCGCGGAGATCATATTGTATCTTACGAGGAACTCACGTGTGAGGAGGAACGGTGACAGGTTGCATTGTGCATTAGATTCAGCAAAGAGTCCTCAAGGTTTTAGCCTCCCCAAAAAGGATTGGTGACCGTGCTGAACCGAATAAGGACTAACCATGGCAGTACTGCAAATACAAGTAGCGACTTGCTGAAAGCCCTGATTGCGACTGCCGAGACTCCTCTCAGACACCGCACCACATTGCCATGAAGATTGGTCCGGCAGAAGAATCCCGCGGTCGGTACAAGAACTTCGTGCAGCGGAAGCAGATGCGGTTCAATGGCTCAGGGAACTAGATACCTAAATCTAATTCTCTCCACTTACCTATGTCGATAATGTTATACAATTATACACATTTCAGCATGCAAAACATCGCGTATCTGCCGGCGCGTTTTCTACGCCCGTGTATAGATGGGGCCAGTTTGTTATATATTTGATATTTTTACTTCTCTACTAATTACTAGCCTAGTAAAGAGTTTTATAATTTTCAGACAAAAAAAATAAGTAAACACTGAGTTTGATATTGCTTTAAAATAGTATTTTACATTGTCTACCATCCATGTTTTAAGTCGTAGTTTGTTTCTACACAAGTTACGTAGCAAACATTATGGAAAAAATAACTTTGGATGATATAACATTGCAGTGGGTAGCGTTGTTTATGTAAGAGTAAATACATCTACCCACTGGGTGTTTACTGGAAAATTACTAATGAACCAAGATAAAAGCTTTATCTATATTTGGTTAGACTTAATAAGAAGAGTATTCATTATTTCCTATTAACAAAATTAGCATGAAATTCTGAAAATATATATTATTTGATCGTAACTGCGTTCCAATGCTATCAGTTCTTAATCACCTATGCAGGTAATAATGTAAATTATTGGTATCTGGACGGTGTTTCAAATGCTAATACTATTGTATCTGATTATCAATTGAATATTCTAGAATATACTAGAAATTATATTTCATAATACTTTCTAATTAAAATATTTACTTTCCGGATAATTGCCTTATTTTATGAATCAAAATCCAAATCCCAAAATATTTTATTGTATTTCCCAAATAACTGGTTGCTTATTATCTCTTAGGTGCAATTAAGGATATTATTCACATCAGATGAAACCATTATAAAGCGATCACGCTAAACTTAAGACCTTATTTCTTATATACCCTTTCATATCTTAAGCCTGAAAATAATTACAGCTTTAGAAAATTTAGTCCCCTCTTTAAAATTGTCACTATATAAAGAATCAAGGAATATGACCGGTATCAGAAATTATCTGACATTCAAATCGATAAAACGAATTATCCGTAATGGAAAATATTCCGAAAGAAGTGCAAATTCTTCAAGCCACCAACTATAAAAAGGTGCAGAGCTCTATAAATGTCGAACGCAAAAATAGAGTTTTGGAGCCGTTGGAGAGATTTATTTCCATGAATAGGAGTTTTAGATTACCGGTGAAGCTGGTACATGAAACAACATCTGGAATTGCAACCACTGACAAAATGCTTAGGACAGCCAAATCTACTAGAAAGGCATCTCAAAAGCAACACATTTCTACACTAGCTGCATCTCCAAATAAGAACTTCACAGTGAAGGTGGAGGACGTCAATGAAAGCAAAAAGGAAATCTTGTTGCTCAATTCTTCCTTCGAACGAGAACCAATTGTAAGTGTTGGTGACGATTCTAGAACACTAATAAAGACAAAAGAAGACCGAAGTATGTGCATCAAACCGATTGAAGAAGTAATAACAGATGCAGCGATAGATGAAATTTTCATTTCTGCCGATGGACAAGGAGTAAATGATGTATTGAAACCATTGGAAGAATTTATTTCCAGGTTGCGGATCAGAGAAAGTAGCAAAAACAGTGCTCGTGCAAAACTGCCAACACCTGCTAGCACCATACATCTAACACAACTAGAAAAGCTGGAATTAAATAACAAACCTTTCAACCGCGAATGAGGAGACATATATATGTTGAATTTATATTTTGTTATAATACTTCTTTTATTTTATAAAATTTTTAATTTAACTTGTTAATTATTTTATTCTACTATAAATACAAGAAAAAAGTGGATAATTGTAGATTGTAGCGATTGTTTCTTTGTTTTATATTACATACATATTGCATTTCCGTTTGTAGGAACGTGTGAGTTCTTTTCTTTTTACTTTGAATAACTACCATGCTTTACAATAATGTATACGTGTCGATATAAATAAAATATTATTTATAGGTATTGTGTTTGCTCTTCAAAGAACTTCAAAGATCTCATCGAACTTTTCAATTTTCAATACATAAAGTATAAAATATCATAGTGCCCTTGCCAAGAAGAAATAATAACGTTAGCACAAAATTATCCAAAATTGCAGTGGTCTTGCCTAGACTGAGGGACCCTACTCTAATAAGTGTCTTTGTAATGTGTGGAGTTATCGTACAAACTACCTTCATAGATAAATATTACTTACAGTTCTGTTATTTTACCAAGAAGTTGTAGAGATAATTTTCGAGATATACAGGACTGGGGCCTCAAAGACCAGGCATTCGAGAAATAAGTATGTTATATTTGGGTAAATTGCTGCTACATACATCATTGTTACAAATAGAAATTCCATTACTTACAAATTCAGGTAAATCCAAATATTGTTTAGTCAGACTTTATTTTATTTTATTTCCTATTAGTAGTAGAGTTGCTCTATTTCACATAAATATTAGGCTAATCCAACTACTAACTTCAAAAAGCATATTTGTTTTATTTTGTTTGATTATATAATTCGTCATAAATTTGGCCAATAGCTATTACAAAATTTTCATAGTTACAATGTATTGATAAACGGATATACCATTGACGACGTGGTTTAATTATTTTTATGTGGCTCCAATCAAGCAAAGATAATGAATAATAATTTCAATCTAGAGCCATGATTTAATAACTGTCATAACAACAAAGTTTGTATCAGAGATAAGGGATAGTAGAGAATGGCAACTTAATAACGTGAAATCGCAATTGCGTTCTATGCCCTCTATCTTAAGCTACGCGGCATTTTTAAATTACTACATTTCGCGGTTATTTTTTATTAGGTACCATATTCTATATAATTATTAAACCAAAAAGGAACACATGTCGATATCGAAGCCTTTATTTTTTCGGTAATCCGTCTTCAGAATTAGTTACACAACACTTTATGGGAGGCATTGCTGTTAAGGAAATATAATTAATTGACAATATACGTATGTAACCCTAAAACAACTTACAATTTTCAGTAAATTTCGTTACATGCGCATGTGTGAAATTGAAATCCACATGTAATCCATGAACTTTATGGACTAATCACTAACCGTTTATTACTGCAATCCTACTACTCTGCGAATCGTAAATTTCAAACTGTCAAAATACGAAATTGTAGTACTGCGAACGCATGCGTCGTGCAATTTCGAATAGTTTCTGACTGCACTGCAAACAAAGCTAGTAAGAGTCTGTACTATATTAATCACTACACTAACTAATTGTAATTAATAATACAAAAAAAATCTAGAACAAAATTGACCAAACCAAACAAGCGCAAGCAGCTGACTGCATCTGACAAGCATCAACAATAAAATGGTTTCCCGCGTTACCGTTTGTGCCGGAAGCACATTAACTACAGCGCCGCCTACTACCAGAAAGTAAACTAGAACTTGTACCACTCCACTTATAATTTATTTATTAAAAAATGCCCATTAAAATCGCAATGAATCGCTTCGGAAAAGCTTCAGGTTTATAAATAAGCGAAGCAATTGAATCTTCAACGCCTCTGAACACGGTGAAAACGCACAAATGCACTTGGCAAGTATTCTCGAAAACTGGGCTCCCAACATGTAGCGATTATAAGAAGGGAGTTGTAAAGACGATATGGAATATTTCCGCAAAGCTTCTCCAGAAAAAGTACTTTAAAGATTATAATTGGAAAATAGACCCATTCAAAGACATAGTTTTTGAGGATGCCAGAAAGGCACGTGCGGCCAAAAGAAGAGAGCTACAAATTATTCCTGAGAAAATAAAACCCAGGTCTGCAGCTATGACAACTGAAGACAACAGCAAGATTGTCAAAAACTATGACGAAGACTCACCGGATGGCTTACAAAAAAAGTTATACCAGGTTTCTGCCGTCGAGCTCGCGTGGCGTGGCAACGAAGCAACCTTTTATTCTAGTACAATTTTTCAAGAACGAAGTCAACATTTATGGTGAACTTACAGGAGGCCGTATGGAATAAAACACTATATTCTCCAAAACTACACAAGGCGGAGAAAAACATACCATTGAATCTAAATGGTTAACATCGACCAACGAATGTTAAGACAAGTGTCCAGTGCGTCTACTAGAGTCATCTCTAGTAGACGCACTGGACACTTTAAGCAAAAGAATACCAAATATCAAAACGAGTCGATTGTTAACTTAACTTAACTCCAAATCCAGATTGGAAGAAGACAGGAAATTGGTACAATAATTGTCCAATGGGTATTAACTCAACTCAATAAGTGGGCACGTCTAGGCACGCAGTAAGCTGTAGCAATAAGCTACAAGCTGTAAGCAATTTCACAAAATCTGGAGCCAACTCACAGGAGGTTATTCAAAATACTGGTCACTCTTCATGTGAAAAAATCGTTGAAAAAATGAGAAAAAGAACCCTGTTGTACACCACCAATATACATAGCTCAAGGTTATCGACAGATAACAATGTTTCAAATATTATTTACAACAATTGTACGTTCAAAATTAATACAAAATAAATGATAAGTATAATAATTTATTATTATCGGTCTATTCATTATATAATTGTAAGGAATATTCCATCACTCAACGGATATTCTTAAATCACCACTCGAGCTAACGTTCTCTGTTTCCCAAAATACATCTCGTGGTTCGAAAGTATAATCGGTTATTTTCTATGCTTTTAATATAACTGATTACCTCACGAACGAACATAATGTTATAAGACAAGAATCAGTATAAATGTTTCTATTACGCATGGAATCTTCATAGAAAGCATAGTTATCATTCAAATATAAATAATTATAGATAATAATATAATAATAGGTAAGTGATAATTTAGCTGATAAAACACTGAAGTAATCATATACTCTCTATTTTCCTTTGTAGCAAATTCGTACGAGGTGTGAGGATAAATAATTACCGTAAACAGTTTTATAAATTACGACTAACCTTTAACCTTTGCAGCATTGAAATCCCTCTTCTACAATAAGATAAATATTAATTTAATTAACAAAAAATATTTATAGCTGCGACAGCGGAGTGTAAGTAAATTTTGTTCAGTTAATGCTGTACACCATAAAATTTGTACATAACTTCTTATCAGCTTTTATTAGTAGTTGGAGGGAAGATGTGTTTACATATCCCAATAATGTTTCTTGCATGGCAGATGAAGTAAGTGCAAACGATGTATGTACATTCATAACGTAATTCTTTCGAAACTACAGCCGCTCTGGTGGTGATGATTAGACGAAAACGGGATGCGACGCTACACGCATACGAGATATGTAAATACGGACTTACAATTAAATTGTAGATGTGAATTATCCACCAATCTTTTACGTAATGTACGCAGTGGTGACGTTTTATTTCTTTACAGGTACAGAAGAGTCGTCGGCTTGTATGCTCCATTCTTACATGCTCATTGTTAATTGTGACTAGTTTGAACTCTGACCCTTCAAGAGTAGCGGCGCCGACCGCATATATACACACACGTACATGAACACACTCTCAGGAACATAAATTTAAATTTATAGCAACACAAAAGTTATATTCACACGTACGCAGCCTCGAAGACCATATAATTATCATTAAAAAGTTTTCTAAAATAGCATATCGAGTCGGCTTTCTTCGCGTTTTACTACTTAACGAACGGATCAAGTGTTATTGGCTCGAAAAAGCGGGAGAAAATCATTCGTCGACCGCATACCGTCCTATTAATGGGAAAATTCGACTAATAGTGAAATTAATAATATGCCTTCAATCGGTACTGTCAGCGCGTAACAAAAGTTCAATGAAGCGCTTCACATTGGAAGCTTTATCGCATGTGAGAACGTGCAATTAGATTTTTCCAAAACAATTTTTACACAAAAGCATTGTTAACAAATGTAACGTAAACTATTATTATCCGTGTTGGAAATAACAGGCCCATCAGTCTGTTAAACAACCGCGTCTGATATATTCCACGAGTGATGAGTAGCTGTGTGAAGTAGTTCGATGCTATAGTAGGTACCCTTTAATGTACGGTGAATTATTAATTATTAACCTTTCAAATCTTGACTGCACGTAACACATAACACATAAAATTATAAAAAATAGTAATGCCCGCAACTCTCATACGGTGAGTATTGCTAACTACATAGAATATGACAGCAATCGCTGACATATACGGTATAATAGCTGTGTATATGTCAACGCGGAATTTAAAAATATATAGGCTCGTGAATATGCATGAAGTGATTACAGCCAACAAATCCTAATTTAGAATTTAATTGATAATGGCTACTCCACATCACCTGTCCGTATTGATTTGAATAATTATATCTTTCTTAACCATCTGATCGAAGAAGGAACCAATCGTGTCGGTTGTGCAAGCCTAAATTTTGGAGTTGGTCAACATAATACAATGAGGAAACTCAAAATATAACCCGTCAAGTGCCATGTTGGTAAATATGTAACCTCAATCTAGCCCATATACTTTACTTTACCCCTTAATTGTTCACAAACAATAATCAGACGGCAGTTTGAGACCCAAAGATTGATAAATCCTAAAATTAGCGAAATCGGAGGTTTTGATCTTTCGAAAAAAGTCCCAGTTCGTAATTCCAGTCTAGTCCCACATTTCTGTCTTTTTCTATGTTGGTCAGTCACAATCCCTCCGCAGTGCCATCGTAGGTTGTCCGGCCTAAAAATAAAACACGTAATTATAGAACTTCTACCTTCCTATTATACTTACCGATCAGCGACTGAATATATTTAGGGCTGATCCGCAACGATGGCAATTATACTCATCCTCGTTGGGTATCAGCCCCCATTTAGCTAACTGCTGTGCGAGGGCTCTTGGTTCTCCATCGCACAGTCTAACTAAGTCCGTAATATTTATTGATTTCATTAAATAAATATTCTTTTCAAAGAATTTTTGAACAATTGAATGGTAGCGACATCAATATAGAAATCACTAATAAGTATAAAATTCACAAATTGTGACTAATTGACATTGTCATTGAGAAATCTATAAACTTTAACTTTAACGTTATTATGATGTATTCCTAAGCTAAGGTTTGTAGCTATTTTATTAAATTGCGGTTTTCTCGTGTTCGCCGACTTTTTTTTTATTAAGAAAAGTTGTTTATTTCTCAGTTATCTACACGTCAAATTTCTTTTTTGAAAATCGGACCTTCGCCTATATACTTTACCCGAATTCTTTTATGAAATTGCTTTAACGATATATGCTATTGAAATCTTAGAAGGCAAAGATTTTTCTGCGTGTGGTGTATTAAAACAAATTTCGTATTTTTTGTCAATTACAAAAAGAGATATCGTTTTGTAATTTTCGATAACTGAAATTATCAAAATTATTAAAACTAGCTCTTGTTGAACCAAATTTTATTTGGACTGAATCCTTGATTTGAAATAATATGGGCTATGCATAAACCAGGATAAGAAAATATATATGGTCATGAAAGATAACGAAGCGGTAGAAGAGACATTTTTGAGCATTACAACTAGAAATAGTGAAACATATACAATTGAAAAGGTTGAAAGAGTGGTGTACGTAGGGGTTATATTAACAAGTAGGGGAGATGAGGTGCTAGAAATAGAGCAGAGAATAGCCAAAGGAAGCAAAGCTGCAGGAACGCTAGCAGATGATCTAAAACTATATCTAGAGCCGCTAAATGCAGAATTTATCAAACTGTAATACGACCAACAGCTACGTATGCGTGTGGAACGTGTACCATGAATAAAATAGAGGAAGACGTAGAATATGGGAAAGAAAGATTTTAAGGAAATTTTTTGGTGGAATAAAGGTAGAGCAGGAATGGAGAAGGCGGACAAACACGGAAATAATGGAAATATATAACAGACCATCGATCATCCAGATAGTTAAAGCACAAAAAGCTAGATGGTTGGGACATATACCAAGAATGATAAGGCTTAGATGGCCGGAGAAAACTCTAATTGGGTGAGAAAGTACAAGTAGAAGAAAAGGACGACCCAGAAAAAAAAATGGCTACAGATGGTTAAGGAAGATCTGAGGACGGTTGGAATGGAGACAGGATGCACAGGACAGAGAGAATTGGAGGAGGATAGTGAAGAAATTGGAAGTCTAGGGCCACAAGGCCTGCAGCGCTGATGTATATATAATCCTTGATTTTATCAAATCATAACTTTTTCTTCTTCGTCTACCTGTTAAACTTAACCAGCTCTGCAAAAGCAAATCGATCGCATAATTTAAGAACAACAAAAATTTTCCTCCATTATGCTGGAGCGTTGGTATTATAATTTGTAGTATCAGTTACTCGTATTTTCTCGTATAATATTCAATAATACTTTGACAAATGACAATATTTTACTTTTCTTGCAATTAGGATGTGTTATATTAATCTAGCTATCAATATTTGATTAGACTATTTATTATTAAATTAAGGAACACATATGTTATTTTTGAATTAAATACAAGAAATGTTGCCTCCATGTTATATAAATGAATACTGGCAGGATGAAAAAATTAGATCACGTATTTTCCATTAGGGGTCATTTATTTTCAATACGGATAGCTTCATTTATAGAAGCATCCTTCTAAATTCCTTTTTTTTCTTCTTTTCATCCGAGGGAGCAATGAATAACATTGACGCCGATCGTAAATCTACAAGGATATTACGTTATAAAAGTTTCAAAATTTAAAAGATACGGGAATAAACCGTTTCCGTGGAAGTCGAAATACGAAATACGCGCGCCACGCTGACCCAAAAGCTTCCTAAATCATTTAACCGTTTCATCGTGTTCTCTCTCGTCTCTCGTGCCCGTCCGGCAAGAACAGCGGGGGGATGGGTATACGTATGAATATGCATTAACAGACATGTTAACTGTTAATTTATGTATCATTATTTAATTGCGTTATAAATTTGTGTGGTAACGTAGCAATTTGAATTTTTTAATTGCAGTATATTGTCATTCGATTATGGCGGTGCTTCGTCGTAAAAACTCCGATTATACGGTAGATGATACCCCGGCTATTAGATAAGATTTTTAAAAAGGATTCACTGTTAAAGAACACATACGGTGATATAAGAAAAATGCAGTTGAAACGGGAAGAAGAATCAGAAGAAGGAATCAACGGGTAATTCCAAAATATATATTTAAAAGCACAACAAATTGCTGCAATTTTTTGAATTGTTTAGATTATTTCCTAAGCTAGATTTTGCAATTGCACCTTTTCCTCATTATATATTTTTCTGTTGTTAACGTTCATTGGAATGGATTTATTTCACATGAGAACGTACAAAATACATTGCTTTATAAATTTCAAAAACTATGTTTCTGATTTGTGTTTCATTTGGGCATCTCCTTGTGTGCCTCTCACATTTTATACAGAAGTATGATCTATCATCTTTGCTAGATTTTCTTCTCAAAAATAAACGGTGAATGTTTAAAGAAACACAAAAAACCTACGGCACCAATAGGCACGACGCCAATTTGTTCGTTATGGGAATTTTGTCGTAAAAATTACGATGGTACTTACTTCGAAGTTTCTGTCCAGAAGTGCTGGTTAACGAGTAGCTTCGCGGAGGGATGGTCTAGGGCAGCCATGTTAAACATGCAGCCCACTGAGCATTTTCCTGCGGTCCGAATTAATTTTGAAAACAGCCAGATATGTGCCCCTAGAGCGTCTATGTTTAGGAGGATGAACTACGGTGGCCGCACTCAACCTAAAGCCACATGTCATCTGGCTTGTTCCAGGAAGTTCTATCGCCCGAAAACACAGATGACGCTATCTGAACATTCTGGAAAGAATTGTCGAGAAATCATAATCCGTATATAAGCGAATACCGCTCGATTAAGTTCGGTCAGTTTTTAACATGTCTGTTTCAAAACCAAGTGGAAGTAAGAAGAAACTTGTAGATGAGCATCGTATCTTTCAAGAACAGTGGGAATTACAGTTTTCTTGCTGTGAAGTAAAAGACAAAATTATTTGCTTTATTTGTAACAGTACAGTCGGTGTCCAAAAATTATATAACATAAAACGTCACTGTGATAGTCATAAAACTAAGTTTGACTAGTATGCAGGCATGATTAGAAACGAAAAGTTAAATAAGGTAAAATCACGGTTAAAAGATCTACAGCTTATGTTTACACGTCCAAAGCAAGAAAATGAATCTGTCGTTCAACGAGCTACGTACTGTCGGAGTTGATCGCAAAACACTTAAAACCATTTGTTGAAGAGGAATTTATAAAAGAGTGCCTTGCAAAGGCCAATAAAAAAGATTAGGTTTTGTGGCCTTCATGCTTTTGGCCTACCAGTGACTTTGAGTTTGACATGGCTGGTCTAGGGTAACTAATCTAATCGGTACGGTACAAGGGTGGCACCACCTGCTTTCTTGCAGTACTGGACTAGGGTCCATAAGCGAGGAAAAGAACCAGTTGTTTGACGGTCGATTTGTTTGATTGGAGGACAATACATATATATGAAATAAAACAGTAATTACGTTGGTGGATATACAGATAAAATATGACTAATGAGCAGGTAATAGTCAAACTTGACACAAATAACAAAATACATAAGTAAATATGCGCTCAACTGAGAGTACACACGTGGTTATATAAATCACTCTGGAAAACAACGCTTAAAACGCCATTCATGATGTACAAAAATCCGTGATCGTACGTGTGTGTGCGCTAGGTTAAGAGAGTTATTTATAAGGGCCAGATTAATATACATAGAGTAGGCTATAATTAGAATATCGGATATACGAGGTTCAGCACATAGATCATACAGTAACTTCTACTACTTCATCGGTCGCCTCGCTAGTATTGTAACAAGATATGTACGTGAAAACTAACAAAAATGATTAATTAAAATTGACATTAAATTTACTTATGCAAAACTGTTCGATTACAAACGTAAAACTACCAGAAAATGTTAATTGAAATTTATCTATGTTAAACTATACAATGCAACAGGTTTAAAACTAAATTTCGTCACGCTAATTGAATGAAATGTGGTTAAATTTGTGGCCAACGGTCAAGTCTATATCTGATTACCACCCGGTGCAGGTAGTGTGGATGTGGCGACACAAATATGGACGCTGGCCTCAAGAAATATGAGCGGTACTCGTAAAATATCTAAATGGTGGACTTATCTGTCTGAGGGGTTTCCTGGTTCTACAGCTAGTACGGCTACGTCGTGAGGGAGCAGGCTGGAATCTGTATACTCGTGTGTTTCAATACGCAACGCGCATTCGATTATAGAATCGCTCGTAGAAAGCAGCAATAGAAAATCCCAGAAATACTTCCGGAAAACTTGTAACTCAGTCTCTCCAGAGACTTCCTGAGTTACACTGTAATGCATATGGCAAACTTTACTGGTTTTCTGACAACACATTCACTTGGACTTTTCCGTACGTTTCGGAGCACGTACCAGCGTGTGTCGTCTGACTATGGTGGTCTTAGCAGAGAGCCGTATTGCGGAAGACGTCCTTAGCCAGTCAATCATCGACCTCGATCGACGCGTACGGGGTAGCGTTAATACCATTCGTCGGAGTGTTATCGCCTGATCAGACAACCAATGGCTAGCGTTAATGCCAAAATCTAACCATGGATGTTCGGCGGCAGGGTAATTCGCGCGTGAAGCATGGAATACATATAAATTGAAATGTCACAGCACCTGATTCTATGTTATAAAAATGGCAGTTATAATTTCTCCATCTTAAGTCGGCTTCATAGAACCGAAACGTGTCGCGGCAACATTTCTCCCACCACCGTCGCGTCGGTGCTTAACTGTCACTGGTAATAGGTGACAGCTTGTGGTTTGTTTGGTTTTGTAGAAAAGAGTGACAGAATTACAAAATTAAAGAATCTCAAACATAGAAAAGAAACTGAAATACCAGTAAAAGTGAGAGTTTAGACATATGACATGCAAATTATGTATTATAAGTCACCTTCCTCACGTTTTTTTTTTAAATTTCATAACCTGTTTAAAAAAAACTGCAAATTTATATCTATTAAATATCAGTTTAACCACAGGTAAACATACAACATAACCTCATTTATTTCTGCGACACCAAATGAATTTGGGAAAATCCAACTACACTTACTGTCGCTAAATCATGATTTTTTTGAAACAAGGGTTGAGGGGAATACCGAATGCTTGGCCCGGATTGGTTGTTGAAATGTCGCTGGCGACACGTTTTGTTCTGTGAAGCCGTCTTTAAAAATTAAGCTTAAAAATATCGTTTCCTTTGTCATGATTTAATCATTATTCTATGATATGCGCACGGATATGTTTGTGGATATCATAATCTAACAATTACTAATGGTTCAGCATCTTTAGTTTAGTTTTATTTGACTATTCTCTTTTAAGTAGCTTATTTATTTTATTTGCTCCTGATATTTATACATCCACAAGAAAATAGCTATCTGATATAGAAGAATTGATTTAATAGCGGACATAAACGTAAACCTGCATGCCATGCCGGAGCATTAAAAGCGACTACCGTGGCAGCCTCACAATGAAAGGTACAGTTTGATTTAACGTTCACATATAAAGTAATCGCGTCTTCAATTCATATTTATAGTAATTATAAAACATCCACTGTGTATATCCGCGATACGTGCGGAGCGTATGACCCCTTGTTCTTCTATTACAACCTTTCAATAGTTGGAATCGTTCACGTATAACGTACAGACATTAATCTATTTGGGCGGCGCGGTACAAGAAAAGTCCATGATCCCGGCAGAGAACTACATATACTAAAGTTTCCTTTCAATCGCTTCAAAATGCTCAAGGGCGTCGAATAGGCGGGTATTAAAATGGAGGTAACGGAAGAGATAGCTTTAGTAGTTACCATAAAATTCCACGACTAAACTAGCGATGTTATATCAGTTTACCGGAAATGTTATTATTGACATATTAATTTGATAACAAATTTCATATCAGGGAATAGAACAAGACGCAGAAAATTTGCTAGCCCTATGCAACACGATATCGAGCACCCGCCGCAATATTCTCTCACTAACGCCACTGCAAATACCAACATGCGCATCAGGTGGAGCATGTGCCAACTTGTAAATTGTAAATTACTTCAGCCGTCGTTTCAATGGAACGCTCGATCTACTAGATTGATTTCATTAATAGTGCAGCTTAATTGAAATAAGTTCGTCGATTAAGTGAACCACTTAACATCAATTGCACAATCTGAAATATGAAGTATTAACCTTAGCTTGCACGGAAAAAAGTTAAAGACAGGCGAGAGGAGCATATTTCATTAATAGCTAACGGAACGTCAAATAAACTTTGCAATTTATATCAACGGGTTCACGATGGCGCGCGTTGAGGTGGATAAAGCAGGAAGTACATATAATAGTTCGTGAGTTATTGCAAAGTGAAGTGGGATCATTATGAATTTGTAATATCTTTTTTTGCGCTACGCGATTTACACAAATTGAATCTTAAACCGTAAATTGTTCATCTTTTTTTCAATTTCTAGATAACTGATATCGGATACCAGGACAACTACCACAAGTACTTGCTTCCTTGATACTTGATATTCAGAGAATGAACAAATTTCATTATACATGCTGCTACAGCATCGATTCAACAATTCGATTGTAGAAGCATCTGACAAAATCATCTTAATTCATCTTATTTACCCAAATTAATAATTTTTTTACTTCATTTTATGAATTAATTTTTAAGGTGCAAATAAAAATATAATTGCACTTAATACTTTATTTGTCTTACAACATAGAGGAACGATATGAAAATCTAAGAAGTTAAAATATGATGACGATTCGTCCAAATAGACCGCCTTTTTGCGAAAGGGATTATGAATTGCTATAAAGCCATGCTTGTGTGACAACGATCACACATGAACTGTTATACCAATTCGGAAGTCTGAGGAAGTATTATAAAAGTATTTACATATCAAAATGTCCCATGCCATAACTGCAAATATTAAGTAAAGTTCATATATTATTTGTTGTTGGTATATAAGGAGTACGAAACACAATATTTTTATGTATAACCGAAAAGTTAATCATTTGGTAACGTGCAATAAAATTTTCGTAGAGCCAACCTTGTGCATTTATATAATGATTTAATGACTACGGGAACTGTTCCCTTTAGATGAATTTAGTAACGTAGATTGCATTGCACAGCTTTTATAGTTATCTCGACCATCTCTCTTCCAAATCAGTTCCGTTGATGTCACATAAAACAACAGCAAAAAATGTATTACAGATGCAAATGGAAAACAACTGTGAGTTACAAGGAATTTAAACGTGTGCGGTTCTTCTGCAATATCAATATGTCTTACGCATATGAGGATTACTTAGATAAACTTCAAGAATCTATGTCTGGAAATCCACGTGAGCTGCTTGGTTTTATACAGTCAAAGTGTGGTTTCACTAGAATTCCCGGTGGCATTATTGTTAGTGGTGAGGAGTTTAGTGATCTTCAGCTGATGCTTTTGTTAAACTTTTTAAAAATGCTCAAACTTTAAGTAGTAATTCATCTAGAACCCTTAATATATCCAACGATCTAGCATCTTCCATTATGCTTACAACTGAAGATGAAATAATAAAAATCATGGCCAAATTCTTTCCTAAACACACTGCGGGGGATGATGGAATACCAAGCTGTTTAGTCCATAATGCTAGATTTCTCCTCGCGAAACCTATAATGTCAATTATCATTCTGCCGATATCTCTTTCAGTATTTCTGGACTTGTGGATAATACCCGTTTACAAAAAAGGCAACCCAAGTATTTTAGAAGAAACTATAGACCTGTGTTAAGGCCATCTAATTTTGCGAAGATGTGCGAACAAATTATCTGCAACAATGTATTTAGTGAGATCTGGTTCGTAATATCTACGAGGCAAAATTGTTTTAGGACTATCTACTGTGACAAATCTTGTAACAATTGCTGAGCATATCGGCGAACCACCTGATAATCAGTTGGATGTAATTTATTCAGAATTTTCCAGTGCTTTGATGCTATTGATCTCGGCATCCTTCTGAGCAAGCAAAACACGTTTCGACTATCACAAGTTTCCACATATCTCACTCGGAACTCAAGGCTTTAACTTGGGGCACTTTTATTTGTAATATACATTAATGACATGCTGAATGACGCCCATGGCTTTTGCTTACGGCGATGATGTTAAACTATATAAATTAAACGATATAGATGTATCTTGGTGCCTTCATAACAAGTACGTAAGTATCACCAAATGTCATTGTCTTAGATTTATACCCAAACGTAAGTCAAGTCGAGTTACACTATTTATTGGAAAACCTTCGCTAAGACAGTCTCTTTTAAAGATCTTAGAGTAGCCTTTGATGATCATTTAAGATTAGCGTCTCACATCTCCCCCGTGGCTTCAACATTTCCCGAGCGCTTAGGCTTTATAATGCGTAACACTAGATCATTTGGTGATGAAAGCGCGCACAACTCACTCTTTTATGTCTTCGTGATGAGCTGTCTAGAGTATGGTGTAATCTGGTCTTCCTACCATGTTTACCATCAATTGTCAGTTTAACAGTTTTAACGTCGTTTTCTCAAACATTTATCCTTTAAAGTTGATGGGCAATATTCACGAAGAGGCGTTGATTATAACAGTTCACTTAAGAGACATTCAGTGACACAACGTACACATACACAATCATGTGAATTTACTTGGTCACTTACTAAGGCAAAACTTCATTGCTCTGACCTGATCTCCATGTTAATCTTCATGTTCCTCCTTATGCTGCAGGCTTTTCTTCCACCTTTTCTCTTCGTATTTGAAACCTAACCTGTTATTCAGTACACCCATGTTTGATAGGTGCCAACAGGCAATCACTACTATTCTGATATATTTTGCAACTGGTAATAAGGCTAAATTTGTTTCTAAATTTTTATAGCAGTTGCTTGATTAAGCAACATTAATCAAAATATTTTGCTCACGTTATATTGAACGACATTGAATTTGGCGGATTGATATTGGGACAACCTGTATCAAAGGAGCAAGTAATTCTGTAGTTATTCTATGCATCCGACATCAGTTGAAAAAAGATACATTCGAAGAAAGTGTATAAGTAGTGGTAATATTATCGCCTTTCAAAAAAATTGACAACCGTTACACTGCACACACATTAATTTTGTCTCGTCAGTATTTTATGCAACAATCGGATCCGACATTCCGTTACGATGGACCACTTGAAATCTCAAAACAAAACAAATAAACACACGGCACAATAAAATGCGCGGCCGTCATAAAGAGAAACAGTTTGTCGATGATAAACTTTCTAAAATAAAAGGGACAATTGTGAAAACAAAATGTAATTTACGATAAGGATGATTGGACATTTATATTAAAATCTTGATCACGTTCACCCCGCTGGAGACTGATTGAGATGCGGAGACAAGTTCAGCACTGCACTGTCTTCTCCATCGGTAATGTACGGTTCTGATTTAGCGACCCGTTTTGCCACCAACTGAGCTCGAAACCCGTACTCGCCTCATTAGTAATCTCCTCCTTCGAATCGATGCACTTACAACGGTAAACAACAAATTTCTACGGTTCAACACTGTTACTTAACATCGACATACACGGAATACTAATAAAATTTGCGTAGACAATGTACACTGTGTCAGTACGATCCTTTACGTATATAGACTTTCAGAGTGATTTTCAAAATACGGGATCATAGAGATCTTTAAGTCGAGAACTCTTTAACCACATCGACCAAATGCACAAAATCAAACCGTTAGAGTACTTATCACATTTCCTCACATTTCTTTCTTTACGGACGTCGTATTATTCGAAAGTGGTTAGAAAAACCTCAGCACATGCCTACCTAAACGGATTCAATTTATTTAAAATGTACAACGTTCATTTAGTACTAGTTTACGTATGGTGGAAACGGTTCGACAAGTAGAAGTTGTGTAGCTCAAAGCAACAACAAAAAAACTGTTGGTATCCACGTGGCCGCTTTGAATTCGGCAGCAAATAATTACGCTCGGCACAATACATGACAACAACATGGAATGTATAATTTGGACATCACGAGCAATCAATTTTCAAGAGTCAAAATACCTAGTTACTCGAGTTTAGTGTTTGGTACGACGGCGTTGAACAGAAAAAGCGCGTTCTATTAAATTGTGCTTTGTAATCGTGGTCAAATAAACAAAATACGTAACTGCTGAGACGTAGAGAGACTCTCTACCTCAAAAAAGTGCGATAACGGATTAAATAGAAATATAATTTATGTAATCTATTTCTGTGTAAAATGCTTATAAATTCGTGCAACATCATACACACTTCATATGCTTTGCAGTATCTAATAGAGTAGAAAAATATAAATAAAAACAAGTTGACAAAAAGCAACTGTTACCTCCAATTGCTAATACTAATTTTACGCATACCATAAGTGGTTATGAAGAGCTTCGCTTCCCAGTGTATGTTGAACGTCACAATGTAGACAAGGTGATAATAAAGTATAATTGTGTTACAGCTAACGGGAAGGTGCGCGAATTACATAATGACACGCTTAATGTGTTTATCCATTGATCAAACGACGAGATCACACACTGGCAATCGGGAAATTTAATTGATGGATGCCGATGAAAAAATGGAATGCATAAAATTAATTAACCGCAAGCACAGATGCGTATACATTCAGTACTGACAATGAGAGGTTGGTTATTGGGTTTGGAATGTTATCCCTGCGGCTAATTCGTAATTACTTATTGTTCACAGGAAAGTAAACGCGACTGGAAATACGTATATACACTTTTTGTTATGTAATGAGTATGTATTAAGTTGTAATATTAGACATACTAATTGTAAATTGTAGTTTACTATGCTCGACAAGTCTAATTGTTTGGTTTATTTGCCATTATCTTTTAAAAAACCTATTTTTTGCTTCAGGTGGTATTCGTTTGTTCGGTACCCGTCCATATTTTCTGAAGTGGAAATTCGCGATTTACACGACCGATGGTACCCTTGTTAACTAAGCCGATATGACTGAGGGACATGTTTTATTGTTTACATTCAGAGGTTTTTCAGATAATTTATCGTTTCGTTTTCTCTGTGAGAGGTACTACTACACAAAAACTACTGTTCCTTGCAACTGCAAATATGCAGATATAGAAAATGTTTGTCTTGGATGCCGATTTCAATATATCATTGCTAGAAGGTTGCCAAATCGTACGGGTCGCCCGTTTAGTGATACCGGCAGTTGTTGGGAATACCGCAGTAGGTAGTGTGGTCTCGGCGAGGTAAACATTATAAAAGTGCGTGTGTCAGAATACTACGATCTGCGATCAGCGCTGCCGGCTCGCTTGCGGATGCATCTAGCGAAGACGGAATCTTAACAACATACCTATATTGCATTCACAACTACGACGGTGATTTGTATATGTGTTTCGCTCCCATTAGCAGATGTAAAATTTCCATCTGGGTACATATGTGTCCGAAGAACGTAAGTGATTTTGTTATTATTGATTACACAGAAAATTGTATAATTTACATTCTTAAGTAGGTTACACTAGAAACTCGTCAAAAAATTTAATGAATAAACAAGAAAGGCACAGCCCGTCACATAATATTTAATGTTTCCCCATAGACAGGTAATTGATGTATCTTATTTACGATCAATTATGTAAAACAATAAATTTGCTGTAACATGATATTACTTGACTTTCTTTATTTCTTCAATCGCATTTATCAATCCTTAACAAGAGGTGAATTAGGTAGTGCCTTTATGAATGCAGGTAATATTGCACTATTATCAATAGTAATATCAAGTTTCACTACAGGATAAACAATTGTGTTCTACTAGTTGTGGTTCTATTTTCTAGTTTTTCGATTTATTGGAATAGCGCTTCATGTTAATCTATGATATAAGAGCAAAGTTTAAAACATGGTGTCTTCCCGTTTCGGGTGTCCAAATTGTATTTCTTTTTCTTAAATCCCATTTCGTGCTTAAAATTTGCAGGAAACAATAAACGCATTAAGCCTCTTTTAAGAGATAATTATTGAACTCGTCAAGGGATTGTTAACGGATTAAGAATCAATTTGTTGTGAATTTATAATTACTTGTAATTGCATAAGGAATAAATGTTTACAGTAAACTCCACCAATATAGGTATGATATAAAATATTGCACTATTACTAAAATAAATTAGAATTGTGTGCAGTGCAGCACTCAGCTGGAACAGGCAAAATAAACTTGATTTTTATAAATCACAACAGGGTTGCGCAAAACGCCGATTCGCCCATTTCATAAAGTGATAATAAACAATAGCAATTTTTTGTAGCAGACTTAAGACGAACAACTATCCTCAATATTGAAAAACCATAAGTCCGGCATCCGAAAAGATGGTGAACCCACATAGCCAGTTTCATAGACCACACGCTCCAACTTGCAGCAAGCAATAGCAAGTCTCCATAACATGTAATTTGTAAAATTGTACATTTGAAGGTTTCTATTTCCGGTCCCACAGATAACATCATTGGAGTTTTGCTGCCCTAGCTCATCTCGAGCTGTAAAACTGAAGATTTGGAAGTCAAATTCTGGGGTAATAATAGGCGGTCTGCCTGTAGCGCTTACCACGGAGCAGTTCTAGTGTACCGAAACGGCTAACTATGATAGATCACACCCTCTCATTCGCTAAGGGCTTCAATACCTGTCACAGGAACTTTGTGATGTAAAATTGCACATAAATGCTAAATAAATGTTCATGCTTTCTTTACTAAAACAATGATTAATACTATTAAGCACATAATTACTATAGGGGTAATAAATACACTACACATAACAGAAAATTTCCCATGATTGTCCTAAATTTTAAATCTCCTTGCCAAATTGCTCCCTGTACTTATAGTGGCTAAATAAAATCTTATTGCAGTCCCCCCTAACATCATTTATTTCAAAACAAATTAACATAGGTTTCCTTTATTTTCGTTTAAGCTGTCCCTATCGGTAAATACCTTCAATGCTCAATCATTCGAGATGCCATGTTCTACGCTACGACTATTCCCATTGACTTTTTCGCTACAGCAATACGCACGGGAAAATAAAAGAGCTTCGTGAAGGATGATCGACGGAACACAATAACCGAGAGACATAAAATTTGACAACTAGGATCTTCGGCGTTCGATGTTGATAGCCAAGAATGTCCGTGGATCGATAGTGGTGTGTATGGAGATCTGACGGTGTAGTGCGTCTGAAGAGAAAACACGGCGGCACTATGAATACCGCCCGCCGAGAATCAGACACTCGACACGGGGCTGAAGTACGCCGATTTCATCGTCGCGCACTCGGTACGAATGCATACGGATACAACGGAGCGCGCTTGCACACACAGGCACATAAACACCTTTACGATTATTATCCGGAAGAGTAGTTATAGCTGCGCAGGGTACCATGGAATTTTTATTATCTCTCTGAATATGTATATATATATTATAGACATTTACGTATATTTTTCGACGTTAGACTGGTGTAATGTGTTTCGAAGGATCTAATAACACGTTCAAAAGTTGCACTAAGGGTATCATTAGGTATTTGGAATTACATTTAAAACGAATCCAATTCTGATCGAAACCAAACCTGCAGAAACCCTTAAGAGAACTAAGGGGAGCCATCTATCGAAGCCAATTTAAAGCAACCAACAAACACACGTCTACTAACTAGTATCTGAAAAATAACTAAAAAATAACTAGACCGACTACCCACATTCCATCAATCAGAAAAGATATAGGCAAGAAGCAATCAAGAAAGAGGGAACATATTTTGTAAAGATTTTGAAAATATATTTTAATCTTATGAAAATCTGCAATTGAACAAACAACCCATAGATCAACAAGAGATATTGACAGATATCCAGGTGAAGAGAGAAATCGAATGGAACAACAATACCAAGAAGGCTGGGTTTGATTTAATTAGTGGTGAAATGGTGAAGCATCTCCTTAAACTATTATAAAATTAACAACACCATAACTCTGCTATCCGTATAAATTACATACTAGGAATATGGAAATATGTTAAGGTGATCATGATGTAGATGCTAAGAAAAGACGTTAAAGATGTACTTGCTTCCAATCGTCTCGAAGCTTCACAAAAAAACTTGTATTCGAAGAATTAAGACCTATTGTCTATGATAAAAGCTTATCATAGTGCATCGATTTGATTTCCAGAACAGATATTCAACACTAGCCTATCGGAAATTATGTTGAATTCGATGCGAAAAGAATCTGGTGTTCTTCTACGTGGCCCAAACCGTTCACGGTTTATTTCATAAATTAGATCATTTACTACCAAAGAGGAAGGCATATGTTTAGATCTGATACCCAGGATGTGTCGCAAGGTAGGGTCGTGGAGTCAGTGCTTTACCTGCTGAAAGAAGAAGGAAAGCTGATGATGGTGATTTTCGCCGATGATAAAGCGGTAATGGCTGTAGTTGATTGTTGAAGAATGCTACAAAAAAGGCCCTAGAGAGAATTAATAGCTGAGCGAGAAACCTAATCGAGCCAAAATTCAATCATGCCAACTTCACGAACAAGAAAACAAAGAAGGAGGAAGAATATAGCTCTATGACAATGAACAACTAAGTCATACCTGATAGCAAAACTGCAAAAACATTTTGGAATGACATTTAATGTTTAGCCTCGATGGAAGGAGCATATCAAAAAAAAGAAGCTGGATATAAAATATAAGGAATTACACTGGCCAACTGGAAGAAATTTTACCATATCTATTTACAATAAAGTTAAAGCCGGTGAGTTTGTACTAAAGCAACGAACATAACCACAATGCAAAAAGTGCTGCACAATATCACAACTTTGCTACGGTATGTTGACAACGTTGACCTTCACACTGACTTCAAAGTGTAAACAGTTGGAAGTGGAATCGAAACATATGCCATATCGCGGTGGAAAGGGCCTCAACGCCATCCAAATAGTGAAGTGGATATTGACAATATTGATTTAGTGCGACGACTCCAGGCTCCAAACCCTCTGAGTTGGTGGAGCAAAACTAAAGGTATGGTGTTAGAACCACAGTGTAGTGCGGGAGTGAGATATTAAAAAATAAGTAATAGAAATTATTGATAAAACGGAATCAATTGAAACCAATAAGTGCAAATTAGATTATTCGAAAGATTAGTAAGCTTAAGTTAGCATACAAGTAGCTGATTAGTTGTTTTACTAGGTGCTATATTAACCAGATTTCTTCGATACTAAACATAATTCTTACAGTTAGCAAATTATATAACAAAACGTTATAAAAGAAATATTTTCCCACAACAAAGGTATGCTTCAATCACACTGCAGAGGAATTTGACGTACTACTGCAACCAACTTAATTTAGATATTGGGACTATTCTATCCGAGAGTTCAGTAAGCATCCAGCCGCACCTTCAACGTAACATTCTCGTTTGATAAATTGCATTTGCCGCACTCTAAACGTATGCGTAATTTCACATGGGATCTCTTTCATTCACAGTTGAAATACTGCACTGGAACTCAACACCAGGAAGCGCGCTAATGTGATTCGAGTAAGCATCAAAATAATTTATAACCGTACGCGACTAGCATCTAGCGTAGAAACGATGTTAAATCCTTGTTACCATTTTTCAAAATATATCAGTAATAAATAAACTCATGTATGACGTCTATTGCGTACGTAATTATAATGATTATGTTTTCTGTTTATTTTATTTGAATGCTATCGTTCTGAAGCTCTGCTTGAACACTCTGCTTTAGCATCGGACTAATAATATATTTCAGATCCGACACGCATATGTTGTAAAGGTAATATTTTTTTTTGTGAAAGTCCACTTCAGTATTTAAAATCATAACCCAGTGTATATCATTTAATTTGTGTTTACTGTAAGCTGCGAAGGCTTAGTTAAATAACTCTTTGGTATTTTAAAACCAATAATAGGTACACACGATTTATAATGGATCAACACCTAAATAAGGCCAATTAGTAACAATATATTCCTAAGGAGGTATTAGGTTAGTAGCGATTTAGATAGGACCCCACATAATAGACAGGTAATCCGCTTACAAGATTCTTTAGATACTTTATGAACCGCTGAACTGTTTCCCAAAGTTTCATATTTCCATACAACATACCTGTAATTTCTTCGTATGGATTTCGTTAAGGAGTGATAGAAAACATATCCTTGAGTGTTATGTATAACCAATCTTAGTTTAGAAACTATTACGTTTTGTAATTACGTTGATAAATTATCGAAGCAACTTAAAAAAAAAGACCCTGCACAAAATTAAGTTTAGTGAAATTATGATTGTATATGTATGTATGTACCTACATATGTATGTGATATTCAGTAAAAGAAATACATGGATGAAATAATTACCCCTTGCTGTGAAAACACCATTTAAACAGTAATACAGTATCAGGACCGGCTCTTTACATGTTACGAACAGCGTGATTTCGATCTCTTTATACCGTAACTCTCTGACATTGTAATTGCCCATTATAATAAAGTATGTACTTCTGTATTGGGAACCAGGACGTCGATTTATCTTCAAAATCCAGAGTTATAAATAGGTTTCATTGGCAAACCATAAATTATTTTATGGTATTTTGGAAATCCATACAACGTTTGTTAATTTTGGAAGTAGGTCGTAAAAATTATTGTCATTTTATAATTGTTTCCATACTTTTACTTGAACTCAAACATAGAACATGCATCAAGATCAATTTCTATCTTGGATACCCCTATATAATCTTCTATAAATGAAAATCCGATTAAATACTATTTACTGGTATGTAATAAAATAAAGAAGGGAGACATTGTATATGCAAGTATATTATATAAAGGTTAGAAATTGCTTAAGAACTATAATTGTAAATAATACAAAAGAAAGACAACATTGGTATTTGATATTTGAAGTAAAAGTTGAATGATGAAAAAAACAGTACACCTACTGCACAGGTGGTATTGACCTATATAGCCCTTAATATAGCTGTCCTATTATAATAACAAATTATGAGAAAACAATGCATGGTAACAACCTTGTGCAGCTCTATTGTTTACTATGTCATAACATCCTTCTGTTATTAGAACTAAGCTTGCATTATAATACAAAACAAGCTACAATGCCCTGTATTATGATTCTATCTATAAACCATCAGTAAATGCAGAAATGTTTAATGACTAATAGAGTAGTTCTTATGGAAGAAATTTAATGCATTAAATAATATTAGCCCAACTTTAAAGGATGACTGAAGTATAGTAAATAATAATAATAATATATGTCTTTATTGCCATACGTTTCTCCTTTACAATACAAGGATTACAAGAAATAATGTATATTAGAAATTTAGGTAAACTACATGTAAAGTCTAAACGGCGCAACCCCAGGGTGAAGTATAGTGCGCAGACTGCTCAAACCCAAGCCTATATTTATGAACTTAACTACCAAAATTCTTGCCTAAAACTGAAACTAAAGAAATCCTATATAGGCCTCTATGTGAGCGCGGTGGATGTATTGGTGTGATACCAATTTATAAACTAGGAGCTTTCAAATTTACAGAACCTGGTCAATAGATACATTATAAAGTTGCAATAGTAAAACAGTGAAAGTCTTCCTGAAAGAATATGACGCAAAGAGAAAAATACGAGAATTTATTTACTTGGATTGATTTTGTAATAGGAGTAGCTTAAATTTAAGCTTGAACATTTTTAGACTACATTTTTTAAGATATTCCGGTAGGCTGTTGTATTTACAATAAATGCAATATGAGAACGATCGCTCAAACAATGACAATATCGGTCCACGGAAGCCGGTCGCAAGAATTTTGTGATATATAGTCATAGCCTGTAGCTCTCTTCTATTATACATATTTAGCTACCAGTTTCCGCGAGCTTGTGATCAATATGTTGAAATTTGCCAATTCCATCAAAATATCTTAAGCAGACGTTCTGCACCTTCTGTATACGATAGACGGTTTCAGCATCCAAGAAGGAATGATAAATCTCTGAGACATAAGTGAAATTAGACAGAACATATGTATCACAGAACACTTTCTTCCAGTAAGCCGTTTTTATGTATTTGTTGATTTGATTGTGAAACCAAAAAGTATTGTTTATTTCCAAACCTAAACTTTTTGCTTTGTTAGTGATAGGAATTTGAATATCATTGATTTTGATATTGATTAACCCGCTCAGAGCTCTATACGCTTCGCTGATTCATTTTAGTTATGGCATCGTTCCAATTAGGAAGTTTGAACGAAAAATGAAGTTGTAAATCGTTTGCGTATTGATATACCTTCACATGTTTTAAATTGCTTAAAATGTGTATAATGAGAATAAAATCGGGCTCAATATGGCACTGAGTTACTGCTCGAAGTAATCTGAGTGGTGTTGAAAGTCTGTTTAACTTTACACATTGGGTTCTATCAGATAAATAGGCAGCGATTAAATGTAATGAACTTTGCGTGAAACCTTCCTCTGCCACGGTTTCAAGAAGAGATTTATGGTTCACAGTGTCGAAGGCTTTAGTATAGTCAAGAAGCACTAGGACAGTTACTAAGCCTTCATCAGAGGCAGCTAGAGTGTCATTAGTAACACAAAGCAGCGCTGTCGTACAACTGTGACCAACTCTTAAACCAGATTGAACATCCGGCAACAGTTTCGCATTATCAACATAAGACTTAATTTCAATTTCTAACACTCGTTCAAGGATTTTTGCCACGACTAGGAGAAAACTGACGGGCCTTAGATCTTTAAACTCATGCGCAACTTCTACTTTTTTTGGATCGGGATCACCACAGCCTGCTTCCAGATATCGGGAAATACACTTTCTAGGATGCAGGAATTGAAAATATGAGTTATGTATGGAATAATAAAGGGCATGCATAAACGTAACATTGTAATATTGATACCATCGCAAGATTAATGTCAACAAGGGAGAACCCGAAGCCGTCCGAGTTAGTACCACCACCAAGACAGATTTTCGGCTTAACAGGATCAGTAGAAACAATATCAATACGTACGTCACCAACAAAGTAGTCATTAGTTTTCTCGGGATCAGCTAAATTGTTGGAAATAGGCTTTTGTTTTTTGCGAAAACCGAGGAAACTCAGGTTTGACCATAGAACTTTACTGTTTTTCGAACGTGAAATATATTCAAAGTATGCTCTCTTAAAATTACGATTTCATAGATTTGTAACAATTCCACACGCTAGGGTTTTTATGTTAATATCAGTGGCGACTCGTGGGTTCTCAAATTCTAACCTTAATTTTATTAATTGTGGAAAATAAAGTCCATGCGGCTGTTTTTGTAACTCACAAGGTTGTATATAAGTTTATGGCAACAAAGGCAGCTGTAGAAGTCGCACTCTTTATTGTTCTTAACAAATCGTTAAAATACAATCCAACAGCCCACATCGAATTGTCCTTGATCAGCCCTTAAAAACTTTATTGCTTTCAACATGCTCCTGAATTATATCCACGGTGCCCATTAAATCAATGAATCCTTTAAGTATTCCAGAATTGTTTGATGACTCATAACTCGTCATGCGCACCAGGCGCCGGCTCAAATTTCCCACAAAATTTTATACAATTTATAATTTTTGACAAAATATATCTATTTTACCCTGCTTGTTCATTCAAATGATTTAATCTTGAATTTGCGTAATACTATGACTAATGCACGCTCATCCCTGCGTCGAAGCACAACTAAACTAAAGCAGCCCCGTTCGCCGTATATCAAGCGGGCATTCACCGGCACGTCGTTCAGCAATTCAAGCGGGGCTAAGGAATTTTCCTCCTGGAGACGCATTAATTTTATTATTTCTTTTTTTGTGCTGAAGCGATTTAGTGTTAATACTTAAAATATAATGTAATGCTGCTTTAATTAATAATATATAATCGAAATTTTAATTCCTGGATACGTTAGTTGCCGAAATACGTATCCAGGAGTTCTTTTTACTTTTAATTTTTAATTTTTTTGTTTTTTATTACTTTTTATTTTTGGTTACTACTTTTGTGAAATTTAGTCAGCATTGCCTATACACCGACCACCAATGGAAAGTATGATGAAAAAAGTTATAATAAATTAAGTTAATGAAAATATAATATTGCCATGTATTTGGATTCTATTCAGCAGGTATTTTTCTCGTCTCCTATCAATTTGTTGTTTAAAACAATGGTTCACAACAAATTCATTAAATTTTTATGGTAGGTTCTCACCGTTATGGTAGTAAAATGGTTTCATGTCGATTTAGCAACAGAAAAAAGCTTCACTTTGCAAATATTATAGAAAATCAATACTAAAATTAGCATTCATAACATGATTAGTTTATGGTCATTATTTTATAATAACCGTGTCGAAAATAATTAAAATAATCACGGATTTAGATACATGTGTATGAACAAATGGAAATAAATAAAGTACATAAAATGGCAAATCGTAAACAAATAACAACGTAGTTCAAGGTGTTAACTTTGTTCTTAAATTTGGTTAGATTCCAGGATGGATTCTATGTCTTGAATTTCTATATTATCTTTCTTTCTATAAATAATTATAAATATTTTTCAAAGATTATTTCAAGATAATAATGTTAAGCTATTGAGATCCTTGATTTGATAAGTACAATCTTGATTCTTTCTTAAGTTTAAGTCAAATTATGTTGTATTGCACTACCTCCAGTTGTTTCTATTTGATCTTCAAGCAACTAAGCATTTTACAAAGATTATTCGACAATACATTTTCACAAGACGTCACTTTTTTTAACTTGTTTCCATTGTACTGAACCTTTCGTAAGTAATTGCGTTTCATATTAGCCGAATTCTATGATTCGCCAGATTGAGTAGTAGTTCTCTTCACATCATTTGCTTTATTTCTTTAACCGTTTATGGATTGTTGTTACTTTGTCAGTTTGTTTTAGTAATTCAAGTAAAATACGCAGGGTGGAGCAGAACTTCAGGACATGTTTTGCTACCGTTGCAAATAATTTAGTAAAAAGCGTATCGGAATACACGTTTGCTTGGTGGTATTAAAAGCTAAACACCGTACTAAATTACGTAACATGGCCTCTTGTTTTGTTCTTTCATTAAACGGTACGCTACGGCATGATCTAGCAACAGCCGCGAAAATAAACAAAAATGGAACGCCAAGTGCACGGCATTCCCTGGGTCTCATTAATCTCCCGCTACCTTCAACAGCTATAAATACGTTGTTTACGTTGAAAGACGGAATATTTACAGCGCGATGTACCAGTAAAGTACGTCAGCCAATTTAGGAAGGTATTGTTGGGGAATATAAGGCGTATCTCCTTCCACAGGAATGCAGCAGCAATAGAGATTTCCAATGGCAAGGACAACTTTCCGTCAGGTGCGTGAGAACACCATTCCGTAATCGATGTTAGAAGTTATAACTCAGCTATTAACTTGACGTAACTGTACCGTGTAAAGTTCGGAAATAATCGATGTTCATCGATAACATATGTATCAGTAAAGATTGCAAGGACTGTGGGGCAGCACAATAAACACACTGTTCGGATTGTTCCTCCCGCATGAAGTACTAATTAATTCGGGACGACACGTGCTTCGGGAATACGTGGATTCCCATTATCAAGTTGTCGCGTATTCCCGAAGCACGCGTCGTACCGAATTAATTAATACTTTGTGCGGGAGGAGTAATCCGAACAGTGTGTTTAACATATATATATCCTCTGACTGTGTCATTGACTTTACTCACTTTTATCACAGTAACATACCACTGCTTGCTTGGCTGAAAGGTAAGGTTTCTTTAATCATAATGATATTATAATATCTTCAGTAGTGATAATAATAATAATCGCATGAAATATGGGGGCCTAAAGTATGTTCATTTCAAAATGTACCCCAAGAAATGTAGTGTAATTAAAACTAGGAATATGATTATTCTAGGAGTCGGATACCTGCCAAAGAGTAGCTTTCACCAGCTACTTACGAAACAATGTTAAAAGTATCCATACTTTGAGATGTATAATTTCTGCAGAAATTCGCAATAACGCATTCATTTAAATAAATTTTATGTTAGTATTTTTCCTACATTTCGGCACGTCGTCCAATTTGTGGGATTCCGTAGATCCTCGTCTAGAACCAGTCGTGGTACAGGATTGTTCACAGGTCGGTTTGCGTGGCTTAAAAGTTTGCTTTCCTAGTTCTCCTAACATGTATTTTGGTGTAGCGAGTAAATTCTGACTACAGAATGAACTGCGTGGGAAGCTTTCGTATCCTCCAGGAGAAACTGCTGCCTTCGTAAACAACTGAAACCAGATATATAAAACTCAAACATAACTTGATTTTAAGCATTTATACCTTTTTGGTAAGAGTGCGCAACTTTGGATGAACAGCACCTCTTTCTGTTAGCGCTAATAAACGTTTTTGTGTGTCAGTAATTTTCTTTGATGGCTTAACCAGTTGATACTTAACTTCCGAGTCGGTGTCATGTACACGGGCCTAAAAATTACTGCTTGGTAAAGTACTCTTGGTTCCTCGTCGTTTTTCTTAACAAAAAACTACTTGAACCCATGTGGCTTACCTCCATCTTACGAATTGCTTTATCCAGGTTTTTTCTGCAAGTTCTTTCTTTCGACATGTCATCAATTACATAACTCCAATAGCTATTCACAGCTCTTACCTTCTTTAGCGTTTTCTGATCCAGAAAGCTGAATATTTGTTTGACTATCCAAACTGGTAGCTGTTGTATCTAAATAAAATGAGTATTCGGAAGTTTTAAAGAATCCATCTATTAATCTCTACTGGTTAATGGCGAAATAGAAACTAATGCATCTACCTGATCTACTTCAACATTCTCAATTTTCCCTCTTTTCCCTTTATTTCTTGAACTTCTGTTAGTACTACCTGACTTACTGCTTTTACTACTTTTACTGCTTTTCTTTGAGCTTTTCTCGCTCTTTTTTGGTGACTTTTTTGAATCCTTACCTCCCTCGAAAGAGGTTAGTACCTCGTGTCGGTATTTACTGAATGCATCATTAAGGATCTTAGCTCTCTTTTCGACATTCTGCGCTAAGGGAGATCTATCGTCGTCTGGTACTTTAACACCTATACTACAGAGTGAAGAATCCGGTGAACTAGATGTTCTAGTTTGTCCTTCGAGATGAATGATATCCTCTAGGCGATTTCTTCTTCTATTCCTATGTCCCTCAATCTTTTTAGCGACGGCAAAAAATCTATTTAGCAGCTCTCCATGAGTTATTTTCAATAGTTTAATGAGGGTCTCAAATTGTTCATGCGACTCGAGACTGTCAAACCATGTTATGTCTGTTTTAAATGCGTCGTCAATGGCACGCTTTTCTAATGATCTATTGTGATCGTTCAGTTTCTTGTCGTAAATATAATTCGTAGTTGTACTAAAATTATTGCGCAATATAAAACTTTAATAGTGAAAATTAAGGAAAAATAAACTTACTAACTGGCAGTATACCAGTGCAATTTATCAAGGTAATAATTTGCAGTGCATATGATTACTTCTAAATGGCATTTATTCTTTAACCTTCGCAGTAAATAATATAAAAATTTAAATTTTACTGCACTGGAACTTCTAAGAAACCATGCTTCTAAGCAACTGAAACGGATTTTGTATAGTTCTACGGGAGGAATATATTTCCTTGCAGTTTTCGCCTCTTCCTCGATTTCACCTGCAAATATTTGGTATTAAGTATTTATAGGAAGACGAAGAAGCATTTTATGTCTGCGGACGTACTCAAGACACTTTTCTCTGTTATGCTATCTTCGGACGGTTCTCGCACAGTATGTTGACCGGAAGAAACGCTAGATGTCTGTGAGAGTATTTCTTCGATTAGTTTGTCCACGTCCTCCGTTTCAGCCATTTTGTACGTAGTTACACGGAATTCAAGACGTTGACGTATAAATATATGTATACAATTTATTTTTTGACATGAAAACCACTCCTGTCAGTGCCAGTTGTGTTACGAACCTAGCTACAAGAAGATTTGCAGGATCAGTTCTTTTCAATGCACACTATAAAGTAAGCAAAGAAAACAAATCTAGATGGTAGCAATTATGTGCGATTCTGCTTCTAATACACTATTTACTTTACTTTACTTGATGTGGCGATGTTATCCGCCTGGTTCGATTAATCTTCCCTTTTACTTCAGCCACTAGGTCCTATTGTAGATCGGTGCCATCCTAGAGTTCATCAAACAAGTCCAGGTCCTTGAGGTAGCTCAGAATCTTGTTCAATGAGGAATTTTTCAGGTCAGACCAAAGATGGAGTATCTGATTCCGGGGGCAGGGGGGGGGGGGAGGGCGAACAACAGTGACACATAACGTGCTCTCGTGTTTCGTTGTCGTCCCTACACAGCCGGCATGCGGTTTCTTCCGC
>JARFOC010000480.1:1147789-1165353 GCA_031763485.1 Osmoderma eremita
ATGCGACCTACCATTCCAGATTGACAGATCTTTAATAATTCTGGCTGTCCATCTGCCCGTGGTACCGGCATCCCATCATTCCTGCCAGAGCTGTTTGGTGCGATCTCTCGCTTCCCGTCTTACAGTTGCCATAACAGATGTATAGATAGGTTATGGTTAAAAAATACTAATATCAATACTAGAACGTCAAAATGATAAATGTCAAGTAAGTGCATTGACAATTTACCTTATCTATGCAACTGGCAACGCTCTAATTGAAGAAATCCTACGCGGACGAAATGTCACTAAATTAGACATTATATCCACTTCCTAACTGTGAAGTTGTGTTGGTATGATTTTAACATTATTGCTGTCAAAAGTCGGCTATTTCGTTGCGAGAACTGGATATTGATTTTTTGTATATATTTACATATACATAGATACAAATACTTGACTTCTATTTAGGAATTGTTTTATTTTTACGTATTTTGGGATATTGTTTTTATTTCAATATTTTTAAAGAAAGATTGCAAGAACTGTGGGGCAGCACAATAAACACACTGTTCGGATTACTCCTCCCGCATAAAATATTAATTAATCCGTGTTTCGGGAATATTTGAATTCCCATCGTCAAACCATATAACCGAATGAGCGAAAATATAACTATTTAAAAAACAGGCACTACGCACTACTTTCATCCTTCCTCTCTTTCCCTCTATCCATCCGTAACATATTTACAATCTTTCACACGCCCAAAAGCAGAATTCTTAGAAGGACCACCCTCAGCGTTCCTAAGTGCGTGCTGTATAAATTCATCAAACCTGACCCGGAAGAATAAAAACCTTAATGGAGAAGCAGCACCCTTGTCTCCATTAAGGTTTTTATTCTTTCTAATATATTTTGATTCATAGGCATCTACAAGCAACAACCAGCGAAAATACTAACGCTCAACTAAATTAATCGCTATTCCATCAAGGAATATAAAAACGGATGATGAATTTCCGATGAATGTGCCAAGTTTATCGATGAATAAAAACGCGTCTTTTTATACAAAACTAAAATCATTGTTAGACGCATCAGTATACATTTAACTAATGTATTGAGTTAGGAATTGAGATGGCAAAAGCGCGCGGCGACTTATCGGCGTGCGTCCAACGAAGTTCAACAATATCTGTCGCCGACAGCGTCTAGCTTGTGATGCTGCTTAAAGGGTAAATGCTTCACGTTTTATAAAATGTAACTTTAATTATTTTATTTACCTACTGTCAAGCGTACGCCTCTGATGCGCCGCTTATTTTGCCATCTCTAGTAATGAGTAACTAACGTATTATGATCTAATAATTATCAATAAATGTTTCATACTAAGCCCAATACTCTAATGGATGGCGTCATGAAAGAAAGAAGAAGAACAAAACCCATTTATACAGGCCATAGAAACATAGAGGCGGTATACTTGAGAGAGTGTGTATTTGGAGACGACTTACGACATACCTTACACCAAAAGGGTAAATAAGAATAGAAAGCTCATAATAGTTGATGATGTGATAAAGTTATTACTAATAACACAAAACATACTTTAACATAAAAACTGGTTTTATTTCTTGACCAAAAGTTATCGTAACAACTTATTAAAGTTTCCACACGATTTTATTCAAGAACATATCAGTATGAATGCTCCAAATATACCTCAAACTTTCTTCACAATTTGGACTACATCTTCATCTGAAAGTACATGGTCTATTCCCACTTTCTGAGGTTGATGTTTAACCGAAGATCCCCATACTAACCCGCTGAAATACATTGCATTTGATAAATTCAAATTATCATAGAAATCAATTTTAACTTACTATTTGAATTCCTTTGCAATGCTCCTATGCAACTTATTGCAAAAATCTTCCACAGAAGTTCTCTCAGAATGTAATACAACTGGTGAATTATAATCGGGTAATTGTCCTTTAGGTTTTGTATAGCTAACATTTTAACAAAATACAGTATAATAATATGATATGGTGAATAAACAACCTGCATGACTTACATTCTCACGAGTTTTAAATATTCCCACATCTTCTCAAGTAAATCATCAAAATTCCATCGGTGATGAGCAGATATTGGAACACAATGCGGTATCTTATATATAACATCAAGTTCTTCAATACTAATCTGGTCGATTTTATTTAAGAGATAAATGCACGGTACATAAATTCGATTTCCTTCAATCACATCAATCAGATCATCGCTGGTCGCATCGTACCTTAAGGTAATATCTGCATTGTGGATCTTATATTCGGAGAGTATCGATTTCACAGTCTCGGGATCAAGCTCGGATTGGGGCACCTAGAAAATCCCGTCACTGTAAAGAGAATTCATTTTACATGAACAGGTGATATAACCATTGCGTTAAGATTTATTCCACCTTTATCTTTCTTCCTAAAGTGGATATTTGGCGGCTGTTTATTTAGACGCAAGCCGAAACCCTCAAGTTCGTGTTCTATTAACTTTTTATGACCAAGAGGTTTCAATACGTCGAGTACCATGAATATCAAGCTACATGTTCTTGCTACAGCAATGACTTGCCTACCTCTTCCCTTTCCATCTTTTGCACCTTCAATGATTCCAGGTAAATCCAATAACTTGAAAAAGCAACATGAATACAACCTTTACTTGTAACACAGCATTTTAATTCCATAAAAATAATTCTAACAAAATAATTAATTTAGGTAAAAACAATCAATAATTAAAACCAAAGAGTTTTCAAAGATATAGAGACACCTCAGTTAAAGATCTGATTTTAACAACTATTTGCATTTGCGACAAAACATGGGAAATCTCCACAAATTTTGTAATTTTGCTTGTATACACACATATATCTCAATAAAATAATCAACTAGATATCTCCAGTATACGCTATAAAGTGCCACCAAAACAAAGAACATGTATGCGGCTTAGCATATTACAATCGCACCACTACCAAATTGTAAGTAGTTTACCTCAAAAAAATTAAAATACACATTTTAAAGAATATTGCATTAGATCATCTATGAAGATTCAAAAAGAATCTGACTTAATGCCCTATTTTCTTCTAACCGAGTGAGAGAAACACCCTATTTTTAATTGTAATTTGTAATTTTGAATAATACATGCATTTTTTGTGGAAAAATAAGACACTATTATTATTACTATTATAACTCAATCATTGGGTGCAGAATTCGACATTTATATATTTGAAATTAATTCCAATAAACTATCTAACCTGTATCTTCGCTCCTTTATATTTAATACAACCAGGAACTGTTGTAAGGGTTGTAAACTCATATGCCGCAACCTCAGAGTATACTCCTGCGAGATTACTGAGCAAAGTGGATTTTCCGACAGACGGAAATCCAACAAATCCAACTCTTGCATCGCCAGTTTTAGCGACATCAAATCCCTCACCTGTTCCACCGCCACCACCTTTTGGAGTAATCAATTCTCTTCGCAACTTCGCTAACCTAGCTTTTAATAAACCCAAATGACCAGCTGTTGCCTTATTCTTTTGTGTTCTGGCCATCTAAAGCAAAAAGGAAATCTTAGGTTAGTTGTCATTATACCACAATATTGGAAGAATTACGAACCTCAGCCTCGATAGCTGCAATTTTTTCAAGTATCGTACTCATTCTGCGGTAATATTTAGCACTCTAGAGATAAATATAATATCAATTCTTAATAAAATCACCGAAAAATATAAAAAGTGGTTAACGTGATACTTCCACTACCATTCCACTTCAGTACTTTCAAATCTAAGTGTGTAGTGTGGCTCGGTGTGGCTGTACTGGTGTGGTAATTACCAACTATACTACTACCTACGTACCTACTACACTACCGCTAGTATTTAAAATCTTAAAACACAAAATTTTACTCTTGAAAAAAGTTAACGGATAGTACTCAATTCCGGTGGACAAAAAGTGTTTCGAAATTGAGAATACATTTCTAGAGTATGAATGCATCTGATTGATTATACTTTTGTGAGATTTATTGCTAATGTAGTGTACAACTGTTGACTGTGTATAGTGGGTTGCTTCCAATTTAATTCTGCAGTTAAACACTTGAGAGATATGTATATCAAGTAAAAAGTTATACCTAATCTTTACTATTTTTGTTATATATTAGTAATTTTAAATAAATTTATACAAATTTAAGATCTTTATAACGCGATCCACGCGAAACAAACGCTTTAGAGTGGGTAGTACTGTTGTTTACAGGTTGTTTCCCAAGTAATATGAAATTTTTTTGTGAGTGATTCGTCATGCAGTTTTATGATGAAAAGTTCCTATAAACATGTGATAAGTCCTTTCGTTATTAAGATGAAAGGTGTGTGTGTATGTGTTTTAGAAATTAATAATGCAATTCTAAAGCCGCTGATTAAAATTAATATAAATTAATAAAAAACTAATACAAGTTTATTATTAGTGGCCTTTGGAAACCTGACAATTAGTTATTCATCAATGTGTCGAACACATTTTTCTGCCTTCTTTTTTGTTGTTATAACTTTGTGACAATGCTGGGATGGCTCATGTTTTTTTTATATGGATTCGCCAATGGTAATGCCTGAAAGGCTAGGCGTATGTATGCCGTTCGTAATCCAAATATCGGTTTACCATGTTCTGAAACGTTTACTATACTTCGTTTGCAAGAAAATGGAACTTTTGCTAACTCAAAACGCATTTTTGTGATGCTTGAAGGACTATCAGAAATCCACGACTTGAAGAGCATGTTCTTCAAATTATTGAAGATCTAAAAGGTAGTCGTACCAGAAGAACTACTGAACAAATAATAATGTCAGATACAAAACCGTACAAAGGCCCTCACTGGATTGACATTATTTTCCGCGCATGAGCATTTGAAAATGGCAAGTTATGCTGGTTATTTCTTTTTGCAAAAATTAGTGCACTAAAGCTTCTTTAAAAAATGTCCATTTCCTCCCAACTAGCAGACTGACGTGAAAAAGACGTCGTTTAATGGTAATATACCCATTAAACGACGTCTTTTTCACGGCAGTCTGCTAGCTGTGCCTTGGACCACTATGGGGGTGTGGGTACGTTCAACTTACGTTATTGAAAAAGACACAAAAAGAAAAAAAACAGTTGAACAATAATTTATCAACAATTTACTAACAGTTTATTAACATTTATAACGATGAAAACTTTTTAAAAATTGTTTTAACTTATTAAAAAAAAACTGTAGAACAATAATTTATTAACAACCTACTAACATTTTATTAACATTTATAACGATGAAAACTTTTTAAAAATTGTTTCGACATATTAAAAATTATGAGCCAAGTTATGGACTTCATCAGATGTGATAGTATGATTAAGATTCAGTTGCTCTCTATTGAAGTTAAAAAGATTTTCTTTAGGACAACGACTGAAATAGCGGTTCAAAAGGAAAGCACTTTTATTGTTAGCATCTACTTCTGAATGCCTTCGGATTTGTTGCTGTTCCTCATATTGCGCGTGACGAAAATTTCTTCCGCTGCCGTGATAAGACACGTATGAAGGATTTTGATGGAAAAATGTCGCAGAATTATTAACTATGGGTTTAAGGATGTGATTCTTTTTGGCACGAATATTTTCCTGTTGCATGTAATTGGGTAAGATCTGATTATATTCCCGTGCTTGATTTTTTATGTTGTAATTTTTAATGTAGTTGCCTTCGTTAAAATCTTCGTGATGATCTCTTGGGCCATTATCATAGTAAGAATCATTTGTGTTAATACCAGTGAAACGTCCTACGTTACCAAATGTATCTTCTATCTTGTATGAGGATCTTCCACTATGTTGAAAATCCTCATACAACATAGAAGATCCATTTGGTAAAGTTTGTTGATTATTCAGGAATGGGTTTCTGGTAGTATTTTCATAAAATGATGCCGCACTGTATTTCACTGCCAAGTTACCATTATTATTGGGGTATGTTGCAGATTGAACGGAAGATGGCCCACTGTTTTCCAGATATTTTTCAGGAAAGTCTCCCCTTGCAGGCAAATAATTCCGCCTTAGAAACTGAGGTTGTTCCACGGGAAAATCAAAATTCCCGGGATTAGTAGTGTTTTCAAAATAAATCTGCGCATAAGGATTAGAAATAGAATTTCTTCGAACGTCATTAGAGGAGGTGCGGTTTCTATGATCATTCATGGTATGGCTTGGATATTTTTTTCCAAAATCATCATAATTTTCACAACAATAAAATTTATTTGGTTCTTTACTATCACTAAAATGAGGTACATTTCCAAATGGCTTTCCATGATACTGTTGAGGATTATTTAAATATGGCAAATCCTTTGCTTGTTCATAATTCAATGTAGTCTCAAAAATACTTTGGTCGTTACAGTCTTTTCCGTTTTTAAAGGACGTGTTCATAATATCCTTATTTGCAAAAGAAACGCTACTGGTATTCATCCAGTTGCTTTCGCGAAAATCTTTCTTATTGTAGAAACTTTTTGAATCGAAATTATCACTTTGTTCCGCGGTCCGATATTTGTAATTCGCAATTCCTTTGGAATTTCCAAACAAAGATTTCCTTTCCGGCAATTCTTTGAGTAATGTAGTATTAAGGAAGTTACTGGGTTGGGTCTCTTGAATTCGCTTATTTTGACATGGCTTTGGGTTAAAGTTTTCAATACTTTTGTTCAAAACTTTCGTACGAGTATCTTCAAATGGGTTTAAGCTTTTATAGGTGCATTCTTTCTTACTTTCTCCCTTGGTGTCCAATTCTTTTATGTGTTCCTTACGAGGTGTATTTACGTTTTCAAAAAATGGCTCCTCTGACAAAAATTCTGCCTCCCAAGAATTATTTCTTTGTATTGAAATATTTTTACTGTGTAATTTGTGGTCATCAACTAATTGTGGTGTTATACTGGTATTATATCCTCCAAATGCAAGAGTTATGTTGTTTTCTGAGAGTTCATGGCTTGTTAATTCGTTTTGAACGGTATTTTTTGTCGTCTTAAGTTTTTCATTATTACCGTCGTTATTTTGATCAAGAGAAGGTAAGTTTTCCGTTTGGGAAGCGACGCATTTAAATTGAGTTTGGTTATTGTCTGGGGTTCGTTTAAGTATTCGTGCATAGTAAGAAGCTGAGTCGATTACTTTAGTTTGGAGCACTGGAACTACAGTCGTCGATCCCGAAGATACTGAGGAAGCAGTTTGATTAAGATCACACTTTAATTGGTCTTGTCCAGACGTAGTAGCGATTGTTTGGGAATTGTATTCTAGTGTATCTAGTTTTGTTGCTTTGAGACCAACACCTTCCAAAAAGGACTGGGAAATAATATCCGTGTATTTTAAATCATGATTTTCAGAATTATAAACGCAATCTTTATCAGATAGTTGAAAAACGCTGATATTGTTTTTTAATGATGGCATCTTTTTTGTAACGTTATCGTCGCCAATCGAAGATGAAATCGGTGCGGTTTTTGGGAGATGTGGCGAAAATTTCGATTTGGGCGAAGTAACCAATGGAGATCTCCAGGCCAACGACTTCGTGGAATTATATCGATCTTCTTCCTCTTTTTCTAGACGGATCCTCTTTGATTCCAAAGGCGTCTCTTGGACTATTTGCTTCTTTAAGTCCATTACAAATTGAGATAAGTCGACTTTTGGCTCTTCATTTTGATTATACATTGAATTTTCGATCGGCATCTTTTTTGTAACGTTATCGTCACCAATCGAAGAGGAAATCGGTGCGATTTTTTGGAAATGTGGCGAAAATTTCGATTTGGGCGAAGTAACCAATGGAGATCTCCAAGTCAACGACTTCGTGGAATTATCTCGATCTTCTTCCTCTTTCTCTAGACGGATCCTCTTTGATTCCAAAGGCGTCTCTGTGGCTATTTGCTTCTTCAAGTCCATTACAAATTGAGATAAGTCGAGTTTTGGCTCTTCATTTTGGTTATACATTGAATTTTCAAATTCGAAGTTGACCATCGCGTTACGTTCACGTTTTCGTTTGTAGATGTTGCTTTTTGCCTGCGTTCGTAATACGCTTCTATGTAGTTTGATTGGTGTTGGAGGAATCAAATCGATTTCGTTCTTTGGTTCAGAAACAGTCCCATACATTGACTTGAAGAAGTTGGAATTTTGTTTAAAGATGTTGTTTGAAACATTAAAGATGTTTGATACCTTTGGATCTGAACTACTGGTCTCATTGTTTTCATCTGCAGTATTTATACTTTTTTCAACTTTAGCTTCATCATTTATTATTTTTTCGTCTTTGCTTATTTTATCATTATTTTTAGGTATCGAGGGGTTTGACTCAGTTAACTTAGAATTAGATGCTTTCTTTTTCAGTTGAGTACTGCTTCTTCTTTTCGTTAGAATCTATTTAAAAAAATTATTAAACGGTTTGATATCACTCTTTAATAACCCCAGCTAGCAGACTGACGTGAAAAAGACGTCATTTATGGTCATATTAAACGACGTCTTTTTCACGTCAGTCTGCTAGCGGGGTCGCTTACCCTGTTATCTCGTTTCGGCGTTTTAACCTTCTTAAAATACTGATCCATACACTGTTGAAGCATACTTGATTTCTTAACCTTTTCATGTCTCTTAGCTCTAATATTCCCATTAGTACTGTCAGGCAACTCTAGCACCTTAAGAAATATGATAGTTTGATCATAAATAATTTATTGTTCTTACCTTTTGTCCAGAACTTGATGTAGCATTATTTTCCGGCTGTTCCACCTCAGTCGCAAACAACTTTATACTTTTATTAACATCAAAACCCACCCAATCTTCACTTACGAAATTTACGAAGACCTCATGTTCGAAACTTGTCTTAATATCGATACTCTTTCCGACTTGAACGTTTTCAATCATATACATGTGGCTGCAATAAAGAAGGCTTATTACTTTAATCATACTGAAGATGTTCCGATTCTTACGTATATCTTTCATGTAAAAGAATATTATTTTCACTATCACCGACCAACAGAGTCATTACACCATTAGGATGTACCGATATATCTTTCTCGAAAACCGATCTATTTTCCAAAACAATAGTCAACTCAATTGTCACTTTTCCATCGTCTAAAATCACTTCCTTCACTAGCAAATCGTACTGTGGTAACGTCTTTACTTGTTCTTGAATTCGGTTACCAAATGGTGGTTTTTTGTTTAAAATCTATGCAAATAGATGACAATTTTGGATAAAGCAATTTGCACAAATTTACCCTTTCTAGATCTCTAGGATTTGAATCCAAAATCTCCTTAAAGCTCGTCTTCCCGGCTCCAACCAGTAGATTTGATAAACACAATCCAATTCCTTCCAACTGGCGAGAGACATACGAAGAATTTTCCCAAATTCTTGCGTGGAAACATTTAGCTAAAGATTTCGAACTTAATAAGGCTTTGTAGCAATGTTCTTTATTCTGTAAATATTCTGACAGGCCTAAATAAAAACAGTTATTGATAATAATAACAAATGTTCAACAAATCAGTCATCATACAGTTTAATAGCCTTTCACCAACTCTCATTATTCGTTGAGCTTCAACTAGGAGGGACGTTTCTGATATTTCCAAATTTCCCAAGACAGCTTGAACTATGCTATAAAAATAATATGTTTCTAAAATATAGTTTTCAAACCGAATTTTTTTTAAACTCACCAGTTTATTTTCATATCCAAAGTTTTGATTTTACCGGTTAAGGGAAACCGAATTGTCTTCTTATTACGGTTTTGGTTTAATATATTTAAAGGTCTCTTATCATTCGTTCTCAAACGAATTTCGGAAAATTCTCGACATTTTGATATCAAACCAAGTATTTGCTGCAAGATTTCATTGCCAGTTACCTAAAAGCCGAACACATAAGAAATAATGTGCCTATTATAAAAGAGCTTTGGAATCATACTTCAGTAAATAATTTCATAGTTTCTAATGCAGCACAATATTTTGCCATTAAGCTGCCCGTATGGGTCGGTAATATTGCAACATTTTGGTCAATGGTGAGCATTCCAGCTTTGGCCAATTTATTAATTTCAATTTGACACACCTCTGGAATAAAAATTGCTTTTATATAGAAATAATTTTCTTCATACAAGAGGTTTACCCAAAAGTTTCTTGTCCATTTGAGTTTGTGACAATCCTATAGGTAAGGAATAATGTCTGGGATTCTTTCTCGCGCGAATGTAGAAGAAAGTTGAGCTAAGCCATTGCATGGCAATGCTGAGATCTGTGATCGTACGAAGGACGACCTCTGCGTTCACGTGTTCTGCTAAGGTTTTATGCAGATGAGATTCAATAGGTTGTTCGCCACTCACCAGGTTCTCATATTTATGCTAGAGATGAAATGAAACCTTATTACAAAATAATAAAGTCAATGGTAGGACTACATCTTGATGCTGTAGTGTAAGATGGAGATATCTCTTCTTGTTATCACTGAGCAAATCCTCAAAGAGATTATTTGCCCTCTTTACACATTAAGCCGGGGTTAATGAAAAATTGTATCAAAGGTATGGATAAAACTAAGAGTGGGTTTGCATATGTGAGGAGTAAGTTCTCTATGATCAGTGATGTTAAGATGAAGGAAGGTATTTTTGTGGGACCCCAGATCATACAGCTACTTCGAGATGAAAAATTTGTTGGGGCGCTAAGTGGAATTGAAAAAGCAGCATGGTGTTGAGATTGTTAACAATCTACTGACATCATATAAAGGCATGGGTTGCAACATGAGTCTAAAAATACACTTTCTTGACTCCCACTTGGACTTTTTACCAAAAAAACCTTGGAGCAGTCAGTGACGAGCATGGCGGAAGATTTCACCAGGGCATTCTGCTCAGGGAGAAGAGATACCACGGCAAATGGAGCCCTGCCATGTTGGCAGACTATTGCTGGACAATGTGATGCAAAGTACAGCCGAAAGTCATATATCAGCACATTTTTTCAAATAAATATATCACTTTGTACGTCATTTTTCATGATTTATACACATATTATAATATATACTTTCACAAGATTTCATTGCTTTGTCACTCTGAAACCCTGCCTGAAAAAAAAATTGTGAAAACAGATTTGAACTAAGTAAGTGTAAAAAGTACTACCAAGTTCACCCACTGGGACAAAATTAATCTGATATTTTGTTGAGCAGTGTTATTTTTGTAAGGTGAAACATGATCATTGCTATCTGTTGAAAATAATAGTAATTATTATATGAACTCTACCAATATTTTCCAAAACCGCGCAAATTATTTCCGACTGAAGAAATCTGATTTAAAAATTGAATAGCTAGGGAAAGCGAAGCAATAAAGCCGCGATGTTATAGCATAAATCATTTACTTATCGTGTTTGGAAAATATTCTTTTACAAAGAGCGAAAAGGTTGTATCCGATACCAAATATTGATAGCCAATAGAACGTATCCGACCCATACAATGTATTCGATGTTTGCAATATATCCGGTACCTGCAGTGTATTCGATATTGCCATGTAACTGATGTAAAGTAACTGATACTTAATACGGAAGTATCGTATACTATCACTAAACGTCCATGTTAAGATTTTTCATATGCTTTATGTTGTCTGCGTCTTTTACACTTTCAGATTTTTTGTTTTAAATGAACACTTCCATTGTATATGCATTTAAACATCAGTTGCTTTCGCGAAATGTACAGATTTGCTAGTTTGGTAAGATTTTCAAACAAGAATTAACTAGGGTGAAACAACATTCTAGGCAAAATGATTGTCACAAGATTAAAGTTATACACTAAATAAATTGAATGCAGCATTAGAGTGTACATATTAGTTAAAGACTCTTAGAATTGCTCCTAACAATCGGACATTTGTTGTAGTTTAACGGGAAGGTTAAAATTACAAAACAAAAGAGGATATATGTACAAGAGGAATGTTCAAAATGTCAAGGATTATGCATCTCTTTACCTGAGGCAGTATTTGTCTAATCGTAAGTCACATCTTGCAAATATCTCAGAATGTGATATACTTTGAATAAGTTGATAAATAAAATTGAAGATAAATGAAGTAATTTTAAAGTTGGTTTTCCTTAAATATATCATTAAAATAAATATATAAATAAAATTTAGCAAATACCAAAAATCAATTGCCAATTCCTTTACGCTGGCTAACGATGGAAGTAATAATAATTACCTACTACTCACTGATTCTCAAAACATTGCCTAACAACATTGAACAAGTAGCATTAATTAATTTTCTCTTCTACTGGTAAACATATTTCTATACGCAAAAAATTGTGCATGCAATCAACCTCCTACAAGTTTGTCAGCTTCCCACAATATTTTATGTGTAATTGTTGTCCTGAAAGCCGCGATGTGAGACGCTCTAGTGAATATGGCCTCCTGGAATGCGAAATTGTAAAACACGAAAAAATTCAACATTTTTGCAAGTGAATGGGAAATTTAGATTGATCTTTTTATTGTTATTTTTTCCGGCCCTAGTGGTACTCGATAATTTTTTGAATGTGTAGGCAAATTTAAATAATTATTGCAGGAAATGAAAATAATCTCGAGTAATTTGTTTTAAACGGTTGAGAAGATTTGTGTACTACCATAAATCTTTCAGATTTTCCCGAGCCGTTAGTTGTTTCGTTTTCCAGCCCATTGTGTCGTGGTTTTTTTTCTCACCGTGATCGTTTGCTTTAATTAGTACTCGATGTTGTTATGAAATAGTACATGCCTTAGATCGTTTATATGCAGATGTATTTGATGTGCAACAATAACTGATGCCAAGCCTACACAATGCTATTTTGCTTTGTTAATATCCTACAAAGTTATAACGTAAAGAACGCATATAAAGGTCTCAAATGTCTTTGAATATAAGTACAAAATGTTTATATCTTTTAAACGTTATTACTTCATAGAAATATCTTTGAATTTGTATTCACGATTTATATGAAGAAAGGTTGTGTATGATAACAAAACACACCAAATACACTACGAAGATTTTTTTAAATATTATTGATTTGTGCTTATTTTAAATTGTATAGTTTAACGCGCGCTAATACCGGATTGGGTGCCGACATCAGGGCTAACCCGTGACAGTTAGACCAATCATATATGTACATTCGTGGTGCCGCTAATGTTTACCGATACGTCAACGGAAAATTCGAACAGTAAACAACATTTTGTGAGAATTAAGAGAAGTGTATCCATGTTACGTATCAAATACAATTGTAATTTTGTTAGAAAATAAAAAAATACATTCCACAACAATTGGTTTCGATATTAAACAGAAGCATCCAAATCAAGCGCTTTTAATATCATTGCAAATTGAAAATATTCAGATATTTTAAATGATGCTATACATTTCTTAAGAATATCATCTAAAAGTTTTGTTTCGATACGATCGAATCAACTTTCAACATCAACTTTTTAATATACTGCTATGATCTTTTACAGCATCTTGCCGTGATTCCGAAAGTATTTATTATCATGATTAATTGAATGCGCATAGGACTGCCACCTATACGATTGTTATTTGAATTAATATTAGAGTTTCCATTAATCTCCGAGGTTTAGTCGATAAAGGCGAACTCTGTTCTGTGGGAAATAATAGTAATGAGAGAAAAACTTGCTGTTGTGATGGTGACGAAAATATTAGATTGAAAACCAAAACGTAAAAAGTCAAAAGTAAAGTTTGTCAGCCGCATAAAAAGAATAGTGAAATAATGACTGCAAAGGTAAGGGTGATTGGAAAAGTGTAGTGAAACAGATTTGGAACGAGTGCGGGGGTATAAGAAGAACAGGGTATAATACATACACACACACACATACAAAGGGTAGTTAAGGTATTTGTCAATTTAATTGATTCATTAAAATTATCCAAATTATATTTTCCATACATCATTAGGTTTTTTTTTTTTGATATTCTAAAAACTATGTTTCTTTAAGTCAAATTAATTAATTTATCAATTGCCAAACAATTGTCATACATAAGCTGCTCGATTTGTATCAACTTAGAACTCAAGTTTATATTTTACAAAATCATTTAGAAATTACCATTTGATATTTCAGTATAATATGATTTACAACGCCGTCTGTCACAAAAAATACATACAGAGAATTTTAATGAATGAATTAAATTGAAAAATATCTTAGTTACTCTTTGTGTGTGTTATGTTGTATTCCGCCCTATTCTCTTCCTTCTTCCTCCGTTTCTCACTCCACTCCTCCAATTTTTTCTTACTTCACTTCCCCAATTACCCTTTTCTTTACACTTGTTTCACTATTTTCAGACGACTCACAGACTTTATTACTCGATTGTTCTCAGATTTGTTTACATTCTCCGATCTATTCATCATTTTAGCAACCATCATCATACCAGCATACCAGCACACTTTTCTTTCATTACCGTGCATGCACTCACTGGGATGCAATACCACGTCTAGGGTTTTTGTACTGTAACATCAGCAGCAGTCTTCCTGATCGTTCCTTGGATTCTGTGGTAGCAACTTGGGCTCGAGTAACTGCAGTGACGATTCCTTGTTCATCTGGTAAATCCGTGATATAATGTATAAAATCCTTTCAAACCCCTTGGTGTGTTGTGTAGTGTGACAATGTTGTGTCAATTTGCAATATATAAAAAAATATTCTTTCATCCAGTAACAGGGCCAGAGTTTATTACTATTATTTCTGATCCAACAGAGTTCGCCTTTATCGGCTGACCCGAATATTATGGGAAATTCTAATAATGATTCAAATAACAATCGTATAGAGGACAATCCTGTGCGCATTCAATTTAACATGAAAATAGGTTAACGTTCGCGTGTGCTGCACACAAATCTAATACGTTAACGAATTTTATTATGCGTATGCTCCGTTCACAGCATACTCAAAGTCAAGAAAACAAAAAAATTCCATTGTATTAGGGGACCACTACCTCACTCTTACGATTTTTAAAGTAAATTACAAAAGTACCCAATTCATTTTACATTTTACATATAATGCCTCGACATAGCGCAGTGGTAAGAGGCCTAATCTTCTAACCTAGAAGTTGACGGTTCGAACCGCACTCGGGGCGACTTGGTTAGTCTTGGTGAATCAACACGGTAATATCAAAGCCACGAAATATTTTACGCACGATACACACAAATACACTCCCAAAGTCATGACAAATTAAAAATGACTTATTGCCCCGTTGGGCACCCACCCCAGATAAAAAGAAATATCATAGTGTAATATGGGCTGCATATGTAAAAGAAGTCACGTGGATGTATTATAAAGTAAAAAACCTGTACCTATGCTTCATTCAACTACAGTGGTCCTATCAATATTGATGCCGCAAAATTAAAAAAAACCACCTCATCTCACCAAATGTTTTATCACAGTAAATACGAAATGCCTATTGCCCTTTAAAATTTTATTGCCCATAATGATAAATGTCGACGGAGAATGCTGGAGGATATTTTAATTTCTTCTTTGTTACTCACGTTTGTAATTGCTTATTTTACTACAAGAGTCCTCTAGCTAATGTTATACCCAATGACATTTATCTCAAATCATCTTCCCTAACACCCAGCACAATTATTACTTATTCTACTAATTATCTCAAATCTCATATCAAAATATTTTTTTATCTTAGAAAATTGCATTTAAAATTACATATAAAATGATTATCAAAAATGCATAATCATTCAACAACAAAAAACACAATTATAAAATGACTCTTGTGTGGATTTTACATTTTTTCTAGTTTCAAAATATTGTTTCAACCGACCGAATTATCTTAAGAGGAAATCCGGTAATTTACGAATGCATTTTTCTCATAATAATGAATAACTGTCCTTTTAGACGTGACATAATTTGTTACGCACATTCTACGAGTAATAATAATCATCCTAGATGCGCCCATGCACTTCAATCTAATTCATATAAAGACATAGCAGTAAATCGACTGCACCTTCAACACTTCGGGGGAGTCGAACCTTGGCGAATTCCATCCCCAATTTCACTATAAAAACATTTGCCGCATCCGATCGTTTCAGTCAATCACGAGTAGCTGTTAAAATAGCGCGTCTTTACATAATTCATTACCTGTTTAATATTCATTAACGGTGTAGACTGTAGGTATATAATTACAAGAAGTGAGCTATTATTACCTATTAGTGCACTGTTATTTTGTCAATTAGTATTTTTTTAGCATCATCACTATGAAAATTGCATTAATTTTATTGGCAGTGGTTTTCGATAGTTTTGCGTATAGTAAGCCGCAAGGAGTGCGAGAAGATCCACCAGAACCGGTAAGTCACGATATCTAATAATCCAATTTTTGGATTGGTTAGTTTGGTCACAAGTCCCTCTACTTTCTTGGGATTTTTCCTACTACCACCCTTTATTTCTAATATAAGCTAAACTTTTTCTAATTTAAGAAAAAGGTAAATGTTCTCGGTAAGGCCGAAGACAACTTTTGATTTATATACACAGTGATCAATCTCAACTAGCTGAGGTTGGTATCAAGAAGGTCCCGAAATTAGTTATAAACTATGTAGGTACTTCATGTTTATTTAAATATAAGAAAGAAGCAATAAGAAAAAATAACCGCAGTAAATACCAATGACAAATATCGCGATGACAGATGACAAACAGTGTAGCCAATCCACGGAAGTAAATATGAACTAGTTTATAACCAATCTAGGGGCCCTTTTGATGCCAACTTTAGACAGTTGGGATTGATTACTGATTCATTGTCTCCGCTATTCACTTTTCATCTCTAATTGTTACATATTTTTCCATACAAAACTAAAGCTAGTATTTTTTATGCATCTGTAACGATTGATTTATTTCTTTAATATTTTCCATTTAATGTTTTTGCGAGTGTTTTATTTTCATGCTCATATCATTTATAATGTCCATTTTGCGTGGTTTTACAACCATAACCATTTTACCTTTTCCCATTAACACTTCCTCTTTGCAATTTATACTGAGACAAGGGATGATTGAGAATAAAATGAAGATCTCTTATTGGTACTTTTTATTACAAAGATATCTTACTTTAAATCTAAATGTTATTGCAGTCCTTCATTTAAGCGCCCTCATTTAAGTTAATTGAATGCACGTGTGTTAAGTTGCATACTCAAGTCTTAGTCTAGTTGTATTTTATCAAAACTACTGTGTTTTGAATTTGTTGCCGAATTAGCAGACATGTATTTAGTGTACAATACAATATATACAAATATTTCTTTACCAACTTGGAAAAATTGGGAAATGCGTCAGTTTAGGGCAGTACTAAGCCTGGTAATAAATTAGTTATGCAACCCTATTAACATCTGTATATTCTTATTTACATAATAAGTTGCCACTGCGAGCGTTGGGCCAGTAGCGCGTGTTTTTTTTTTGCGTTTGCATTACATTACACCCTTTATGATATCATTTCCACGCACTTTCTCAAAAATTTTCGAAAGAGTCGAGGAACAAAAACGCTATAAACCAAGCCTGCGCAAATAGTCGATAGATAGACCTTTCTCAATTTACTTGGGCTGCGCGCGCAGTTTATCGGGATCAGGTAAAACGTGAAAGAATTGCAAGGACTGTGGGCTGGTATCACTAATACGCAGTATCGGGAAATCCACACCGCACAAATTAAT
>JARFOC010000480.1:1173360-1183518 GCA_031763485.1 Osmoderma eremita
AAATCCACACCGCACAAATTAATTTAATAAAATTCGGGACATATGTTTCAAGAGCACGTCGGCTCCCATTATCAACTCTGTGCTCTTGAAACATATGTCCAGAATTTTATTAAATTAATTTGTGCGGTGTGAATTTCCCGATACTGCGTATTAGTATCAGGTAAAACAGTTGTCGGCGCTGCTTAGCAAACTATTTAACAAACAGATGATAGTCACAGTAGAAAAAATTCCCTAAAAACGATGAACCGGTGTTAGATAGAGACGTTGTTCCGCAGACAAAGACACATACCCCACACGGGGGAATGTAGCATCTCTTTCTATTTTTTAGTAAACGCGATAACGTGTCCTTGTCTTATTTTTGGTTTGTATTGAGAGCGACCGTGAAGCGGAGATTGATGACGGGGAGCTTGGTTGCATAGCCTGATATCAATGAACTTGGATGTGTGAGTACATACTAGCAACGGAATTTTGATTGATTAGGTATTTATTCAGTACGCTCCCAACCTAGAAAATCTGCCTAAGTTTGTTTTATCTAAAAATATCATTCTACGGTATGAAAATTTATTAAAAATGTTACTGTTTTTCTATAGTACGACTTTCAATACAAAGTAGACAACCCGCCAACTAATACCCATTTCGGACAAAATGAAAATGGTGACCAACAAGGGGCTAAAACTGGATCATACTACGTTCTTCTGCCAGATGGAAGAAAAATGACCGTGGATTATAGAGCAGACGCCCAAGGCTTCGTACCAAAGATCTCATTCCAAGGAACTCCCTCGAAGCAATTTAAAGGGTAATGAAATATAAAATGGAAATACGTAATTGTTGTGTCTTCGCCAAAAAGAAAATAAATCTATTTTTGTCATTTGCCAGTTCTTGAAATATATTAAATATACTTTTGAATAAAAAGATATCGTTGTTTTTGAACCACATTACCTATAACTTCACTAATTTTTATTATGCAAATCATTAGAAAAAAATACTATTTTATTATTAATTCTAAAATTGCGTTTAACTTTATTCATGTTGCAAAAACAAAATTGTATGGAATAAAGTCTTACCTTATCGGCAGCTGTAGTCATTATAACTGCCACTGCGCTAGTATCAAATTGCGGTCTTCCGGCTCTTCCGATCATTTGGAAAATCATACATTCACCATAATCCCTATATTCACCGTTCATGTAGTATTTCGTAGATTTGATAACAACCAGATGTGCAGGCAAGTTGACACCCATAGCCAATGTGCTAGTAGTCACTAGAATCGGAAGATTACCTTCCCGAAAAAGATTTTCAATTTTTCTTCGATCATCATGTAACATTCCTGCGTGATGACAAGCAACCCCGTGTATTAAAGACTCTCTCAGCTTAGAATCCTCAAGCGAATTTGCTGCTTGCGCGAGTATTTGCTTTCTCTCCATGGTTAAATTTATAGTTAAATTCTGAACCAATTGTTTGCAAGTCATTTCGACACTTTTTCTGGTACTGCAGAATATCTATGGTAAAAAAATATACTATCAGATTATGTACCTATTGAAAGTTTTCATTTCGGATAAGCATACCAACGATGGTTTTCCAGATGAATGTTGTAGAATCACGTTGTGAAGTTTGTAACTTAACATAATATCAAATTTGAAAGGAGAGGATAGAGATGGATTATAGGGATAGCCCTGTACAATTTTTTGTAGCTTGACTGGTCTCATACCATCTTCGAATCTAGATATGAATAATGGGATTATTAAAAAAAGTTTAGTATTTTTCAAACAATTCGATAGGGGATATTAAAGTAAATCACGGGAAGACATCGGCTTTAATTTTCAAATATGAAATAGCATCGGAGTCATCAGTAAACAAACTATAATAACGACAAAGGAAACAGAAGTAATCAAGGCAGTTCCAAAAATAACTCGGACAGGACAAAAGTATAATGACACTGTGTTAAAGAAAATTGGACATAAAATGGATCAACTGGAATTGTAGTTATTAGATTTTTGTGAGACGAGGCGAAAGTGTAAGAAATTGCATTGCGTTTATTCAGATGCATAACTCAAACATATTAAGAGAAGGAATTTTCGAAAATAATATTTGTTGACGATAAAGAAGAAAATATTTTGTAGCTGTGGAATACTGATATCTAATTGTAACACGTAGCCTAAATGTAATATCGTATATAAACATGAGTTTTGTGTTTTCACATAAATCAACAAAAAAAGGTATGCAACCAATATTACACCAGAAATATCTAACATAAGACTGTTCGTATGTATGGCATTCCAAATAATCATTATTTCATAAAAATTCTGATTTGCAAAAAAAATTGATCTAAATTTATCTGAAAAAGATATATTAAAAAGCAATCTTAAATGGAGAAACTTACTTAAAATACTTGGCAGAATTTCCAGGAGTATCAAACCATTCTGCTATATCGACCGCATTTGCAATTGTTGCAGACACACCGACTAATCGTATACCATCTCCGGAGTTCGTTCGCGTTATTCCAATTTGGTAAGAAGAATGTATGGTCTTCATTCTCGTTACCTAAAATTTATGGAAGGCGATAAAATGTCATAATTCAATTATTTCCTTTTCTATATTTTCATTACAATAGCTTCTAGAGTGGATCCTCTTGTTTCGTCATTTAGCAAATGTATCTCATCAATCATGAATAACTTTATAACCTGGACGATCCTTTCGTTGTCTCTCCATCTTCTAGTTAAGGAATCCCATTTTTCCGGAGTAGTAATTATCAGTTTACTGTTGATTAAGCTCGAGATATCTACGTCTAGGCTATCGCCAGTTACGCAAATACAAGACAAATTGAATGGAGCAAATTTTTTATGCCAATCTACTAGTCGTTCTTCGCAAAGTGCTTTAGTGGGGGAAACTATAAATGAAAACATAGAAATTCTCATAATACGTATCAGTATACTGATGAAACAAAACGTATAAGAACTTTTCTATTTTTAAGCGTAAAAAGAAAGACTGGCAACTGCAAAGAAAATGTGTAAAAGTACTCTATTATGGGCAGTCATATAGAAGAAGGTAGGGGTTTAGGACGGTTTCTGTGGTTTTAATATCTTAAGAAATATTTACTAGTTTTCATTTTGATCATTTTTTATTAGCTTTTATAAACAGGTAAATATGACAGCGGTGGCTCGTGAATATTTTTAATGGATGGGCCGCAGTAGGCACACTGAACATTTATTATTATTATCATCATTATTCAAAAATAAATTAGATTTAAATTATGTCACGAAATTTTCATTTTCTTTAATTATATTTGAGTGGGCAGTGCCCACCCTGACACTCGAGACGACCCGCCACTGCATATAGAGCGTGTATATGGGGAGTTCTTTTGCTCTGAGAAACAGTAGCTTAGTAGCACGCTTCGTACGACTTCGTATAGCTTCCGTGATGTTAGAGAGATAGCACGACGTCGCATGAATTAGAACTATCTTAGCAACTGCCCACCCAAAACGACATCACTAGCCGCAGCTGATAAATTCACATATACATAATGTAATTCCCAGAATTATTATTTACGAATTCCGTCTCTTTCATTTGGAATCAAGACTACATCCCGATTACATAATGCTAAACTACAACTAATATTACTCTTGTGCAAAATATGTTGCCTAACTAGATTTTTGCACTTAAGAGCCATTATTATAAATTATTACCATTATTTAAACAAAAGTTCAGTAGCAATATAAAATATATTTAAGATATGGATGCAATAAAGCATTTTTTTTATAAATAAAACAAATTACTTACTGTAAATAATCTTAAAATCTCTGGTGGAGCAAGTTTCCCAGTTTAATAACAATCTTACTATGGCCAGTTCAAAAATTGTTGTTTTTCCTGAACCAGTAGGTGCAGACACAACAATGGGAACATCTAATGAAATCAATGCAATGATTAATCATGATATAATGGACGAGTTGTTATATTCATCGATGAATCCATCCATGATCCATCGATGCATTTAACAACTCGCCCAATATTCGGATATAAGCCTACGCCACTATGTATGTAAGCATGTACATATTTAACGTTTTGCTTACCTGAATAAAACACATCATTGAAAATAGCTGATTGTATTACATTGAAATGCGGATAATCAGCAAAAATACTTCGGTATGGTTCTGGAACATCATCAATTCTTCTTAAACTATGTTTTTCATTAATTAAAGCCGATTCCGGTAAATTAGTCATACTTATAGTTTATAGATGCATATGAAAATAGGCTTAATTAAACTTATATATTATCAACTTTATTTATTAAACCTAAATTAAGTTAAAAGGTACAATATGTTAATTGTCGAATAGAAATAATATTTGCATGAACTTAAGATACAAACATGGCGTAATTAAACAAGTGAATAAGTATTCCCTGTAAGAGCAATCTTTTGAAAATTAAAGGTTTCCAGAATGAATATAATTGTTAATATTTTAGGGTAATTAAATGAAAATAATATTCACAAATTACTTGAACATATATTTTTAATTCTTAAATAGTGTTTCATCCTTAAATAATTGCATATAATCGACAACGATTAAATGAATCATTAGGAATTTAAGAATATTTTTCCTACAATGTTTTTCAACGTTGGCATTGCATTACTATTTAAAATCAATCAGTATTGTAAGGAACAAAATAAATTTACAAATTGATTTTGTTTGCATACATCCAAATTCAAAGTATAAATTTTGAATTTTCTTTGTTGCCAGCAGAGACGTTGCCAGCCCTGTTTAACGGTTTTGTGTTTGTCTGTTGACTGGCATTGTAGGTTAGGTAATTCGTTGTGTATTTTTTGTGTAAAAATGAAAACTGATCCCGTATCAAGTACCAAAGTTCTTAATATTGGAACTCAAGAACAAGAGGTAACATAAATGATAATACGATTTTTGTAAGCTTATAATATTATTTATTAGGAAAATGTGGCTAATGCCCGGAAGGGTTTGAAGATTCTTCAAACGGCAGCCGATAAAGAAAATTTGGTCGGCAGATCTCTAAAGGAACGGAAAATGGCAGTGTAAGTAATAGATTTATAATTAATTTTAATCTAGTGCGAGCAAACACACTAATAAAAAGAACTGAACGAAGCTGTTATTATCGAATGTTTTATATCGTGTTATAATTTCTGTTTTTATGCCTTTATTGACTAGCAATGAATAGCTTTTCACATTAAGATTAATTATCAGATTAACTTAATTTCAGACAGGCCTATTCTTTTGGTAAGCATGGTAAATAATACAATATGTATGGTTTTATCTTGAATGAAATTATTATATAAGATTGCTACCTGTTGGTGTACGTTATTTATTCTTCATAGTGACCCAGAAGTGAAACGGAAAAAAATGGTTCATAAAACAGTACAAACAGATCTGCCAAAAATCGAAACTACTGATTTAACGCAAGATGAACCTTCAGAATACTATTGGCGTACATTGGCAGAGGAACGTGAGGAAGCCTTAAATAACAGCTTGCAAGAGAATGAAAGGCTACTGGATCAGATACATAATTTGCAAGAAGAAACTCGCATATGTAAAGAAATGTTGGATGAATCAAGAACGCTTATTAGTGTATTACAGGTAAGATAGATAGAGGGTTTATGTTTACCATAATATTGAAAATGTCATATTGTAGGAAATGATTGACGAAGACCAGAATGCTAGTACAGAAGTTGCCGAGGAAGCTGTAGAGGATAATTAGATTTAAGCTATTCTATGAAATATAATTGGATTTTCTTCGATTACATTTATAAATTATCTGAATAAGACTATAATATGTAATTTAATGTATTTTCTATGTTAATGCTCTTTTTATAAAAATAAATTTTTTTGTACATTTATAAACTATATTTCTATAGTTTTATTTGGTTTTCCGCGGGGTGCATAAGTATACCTTTGGTGTAAACCAGGGTTTACTGCATCAATAGAGAGCTCTGAGTGTAAAATTCTAGAACTGCCTGGAGTATTTTAAATTTATATTATAATTCCTTTAGCTAGTAGTTCTTTTGGTTTTTACTTAATGTTTAATAACTTATTTTTATTTTGTATTTAATCTGCTAAGCAAAACGTTAATTCCAATTGTAAATATAACTTTTACGAATACGATAATCGAAATCGTCAATGCTTGTTTTTTTTTGCGCAACTTGTGCGCTCACTCTGAATAGAAAAATAGAACTGTCTGAAAGAAAGTGTTCTATTTAAAATCAGCACCGCAGAATGCATACACTTTTTGACACATTTTGTGTACGACATTACGCGAAAGAAAGCTTGTATAGAAGAATAAATAGAATTTTGTATGGGGTTATGCATCCTGCCAAATTTGAAATATATGAGATTTGTCGCACTAGTCTGCTTAGTTGGGTTCGCAGACCACCAAAGGGATAGACACACAATTTTAACGTTAAGTGCCCCACCTATCCTTACTATATTATCTCTGGCTTTAATGAAGTAGGATTTCTAAAATCATATCGATATAATGTGTTAAACAATTGACGTAAATGTAGACTTAATTATTTCATTTATTTCTATGATGGCGATACTCCTAATGTGCTACCACCTAGCGGTCATGTGACAAAGTAACCAGTAGAAGAACGTCACTTTTTGTATTCACTTAATAAATTTCAATAAACAAACCTCCGAATTATAATTGTATCGTTTTGTAAAAATGAATCAATCGATCGTATTTGGTATTAATACTAAGCTCAATTACTCTGCAAAGGGTGTAAGTTTCTATATTATAGAAATCTAAACAATTAATTTGTGTTAATGTTTTAGCCGAATATAAATAATTCTACTACTGCTACTACTAGCAAATATTTCAAAACCAATGGCATAAAATTAAATAATTTGCCGGATATAACTGAATCTAACGGTAATGTCTCCACCAGTAACTTTAACTCCAATGTTGCTATAAGAAATGAAAGCGCGGCAAATACTTCAACTGCAGAAACTAAAGAACACCTAGCATTAAAACAGAAGGTAAGTATAAAAATTCAATGTAATAGAAAAATATAATATAGTTGTCACTTATGTTTGTCATTTTGTGTTTTTCTCAAAAAACAAACGCCGATTTTAAGAACAGTATAGACCAATAACAGTGTGTATATTATCCAGTTTCTTTAACTTTTTTTTAAACAAATATTATAAAGATTTCTATCTCAACGGCTGCGTTCGAAAGACAACGTTTAGCCAACTGTTGAGTGTTTTTCTCTGAACGCTAGCGTTGTATAAACATGTTTACTAAGGGGACGCCATTTTTTCCAGCAGGTATGAAACTTGCTTTATTTACGTTTGAAATACAGCGGAAAATATAACCTATACCCACCTACATCTATAATAACGGTTTTAAGAAATGGCTTATTTCGAAATATCCTATGAATACGAATTACATTATATAATGCAACAGAAACGAATGAAACATCCTAATATGTTCATAAAATTGATCATTTGAATTTTCTAAAGTATAATCGTCCTGTATAAAAAAATATTTCATTCCATAGCATATTTTGGTGAAGAAAATTATATAAAATCACAGTAACTCTATAACCTCAAAGTGTTTATTACACTTAAATTCTTAGCTGCCACCAAAATCACAGCAAATCCTAAAATGAGCGCTCAGAACACTAAACATGTTGAGTAAACGCGTTGTAAACGTTGGGGCAGCGATTTGTGTATTTCAAAGGCAGCCAACAACAATTTCTCTATACTGTCCCGCCAACCTTTACATTAACCTATTCTTATTTGGCGGCAACATTCAAAATTAGAATTTTACATATTACAAATATGCTGATTTATTTTCAACTCCAATCGAAATAACTGCATACAGTAAATGCAATTGAAAATACCAATCACGTGTTTGATTAATCGTTATTTGATTTACAATTATTTTGTTAAACAAAAATTTATTGGTAATATTGTTTGTGTAAGATTGTACGATAGAATTCAGTTGCATACTACATAAAATTATTACAGAAAAACGATGGAAGCGACTATAGAATATTTACTGGAACCGCAGAACGAATTATTAAATGGAATAGAGTCTATCAGAAATTCTGTTACTACGAAGTTATATGTAGGATTTTTGTGATAATGTCTCTTTACAAGATGAACGTTAACGCTTGTTTAATATTTTTAGCGTCTGTAATATCTATACAGGAAGGCAGCGTTCGATTGCAGAAGATTATGTTGTTAAAAGATAAAAAAGGGCCAATTCTTCAAGTTGTTCATTACGTTAGTGATCACATCAACATTGATGATTTTCACGTCGATCAAATGCTTCGGTGAGTAAAACTAAACGCATTTTGCTTTCTACATGTACATTGAGCATGCAAAGGTTGGAATAAATTCATATAAAATTCAGATGTTTTTTTTTCTCGAAGAAACGCTGGGACCCGTCGAGTTTTGATTTTAGTTGCCGTTTTTCTGATGATTATTTCATGTATAGAGGCTGACCCAAAAACATGTTATGACAGCACACTTATTTTTTTTAATGGAAACACCTTTCTTTATTTCTTTTTTTAAATTCTACGTCAAATTCTGAACATATTTTATGTATTATGCCCTATACCTGAATTCAACTGTTTCCGAAATAAATTATGGAAGCCTAAAAAATTCAACTAAACTTAAACACTTAAATTATGTAAATAAAACCTTGACTTGGGTCATACTGTTGACAGTGACAGTTGACTTATACATATCTTAAGTGACTTTGTCTTGGCAAAACTTATTACGATAATTTTTTTAATGGTACGTCTCAATGAAAGAGTGTGAATAGAGATACTGATCATGTTTGGTTATGGGGACAGGATGCGCACCGAAAAGGAAGTTTGCGAAATTTTTAGTGGCAAGTATCCTCACAGAGAGTCAATATGGCAATCTACTGTCAGCGAGATAGAAAGAAATATCGTGATTTAGGTCACGTCAGGGATAATTATTCAAAAGGTCGGTTTAGGGTATCATAAGATAAACAGGTAAATGTATTACTGGCCGTTAAAGAAGACCACCATAAGTCTAGCCGCAGTATTGCTTTGGAAAATCAGATCTGCCAGACGTCCATCCTAATGTATTTAAAGGAAATGGCATCCTTACAAAATCCAGTTGATTCATGAACTAAATGAAGATAACCGCGATAAGCGACTTGAATTTTGCGAAATACTCATGAATTTGTGCAATAACGATCCACAGTTTTCAAAATGAATTGTATTTTCGGATGAGGCAACTGAAAATCCCCGCTGGATAATGGAATATCATGCCCAATATCCTCAAAAAGTTAATGTTTGGACCGGCATTGTTGAAAACAAGGTTTTGGGGCTCTTTTCTTTGACGGGAAGTTAAACTGCGACAGATATTTAGAATTGTTAGAAGATGAGCTAGTACCATGTCTTGCCACTTTATTCCCCGATCCCGATAATCCGGATACACCATACGATTTCTTATGGTATGAGTAAGATGGAGCTCCGGCCCATTACACTCGTCCTGTGTGAGAACCCTCAATACGGTCTTCCAGTTTTGATCCCTTTAGATTATTTTCTGTGGGGTTATATTAAGCGTAAGGTTTACATTAACAGTCCAAACAACATCGAATACTTAAAGAATAGGATAAGAGACGAAATGAGATTGGCAGAACCTAATGTAGTTAATAATGTTTTGTAGGAATTTTATCGCCTCAGATACTACCAAGAACATTTGATAAAATAATTTTTATTTTTTATTGCTTTTTACTACTTTTTCTAAATAAATAATATGTTGAAGTTTCAAGTTGCAGTGCATTTTTCTCGAAAACAGTTGAATTCAAGTATAGGACATGATACATAAAATATGTTCAGAATTTGACGTAGAATTTAAAAATGGAATAAAAAAGGTGCTTCCATTAAAAACATAAGGGAGCTGTCATAACATGTGTTTCGGCCACTTGAACGAAACACAGTGTATATTTTAATTTATTTTGTATTTGTCCTATTTCCTAGGATTAGTTGACGTGTATATCTTTGTATACAGGATGTGCCTATTTTTATGATATCAGTTTAACTTTTGCCGAAAGGGTATTCCACACATTTAGACAACGTTTCGTTTATTGGGGTGATTCGGACTAGGTAGAACGCTGTACTGTCGGCAATATACTTTGATCCCTTCTTAAGGTATTCT
>JARFOC010000480.1:1183618-1195041 GCA_031763485.1 Osmoderma eremita
GAAGTCCGAAACAGCTGTCTCTACGTGGGAATGTCTGTCGCTACTATAATGCAGTGCATTAATCAGCTGTGTTGTGTAATCCAAAAGTTATTATGTGCGTGTATATTTACATTTTATTAATGTTTATTGCGCATATAATTCAGGATGGTATTACCTTCGCGCCAGGGTATTGGCTACAAGTAATTTTACAGAATTTTGTTTTCAATAGAAAAGAGAAGAACCGCACAATGAACAAAGTTTGATGTCCAGTTTTGGCGCTCGTGCTGGGTGTGGTGTTGTCATCGCGGCACACGCGAATGGAGGGTTGGAGGATATGATAAAGCACTGTAAACTGATAAAGCATTGCAGACTTGAATTTTTTTACTCGAATATCAAATTGGCTATCAAAATATTATTGGTTAAATGTCAACTTAGTGACGTATCATTTGACGAGAAAACGTCATATTGAATAATTTCTCGCCGCAGTTGCAAATGAAACGTTTGGAAATTTTAATGGACCACGGCCGTTAAGCCCGGAAGAAAACAGAAATTCTTTATTTTTTGTATTATTTTTTGCCATATATATTGGTGTGTGAGAGCCTTAATGTGGCGCCTTTGAAATATGTCCGATTTGTAAACTATATTTGCTAAATTCAAGTATTTCAAGCTTTTTCTATTTAAAGTTACAAAAAACGATGTGGTTAGGTTGCTACTCATTTTGTATTTGTTCGAAGTATCTAACTGCTAGAGGCGTTCGGCCAATAGCGCGCGCTTCGAAGAATTGCAAGGGGTTTATTTATACCGTGGCATGAAAGCTTTGTAACAAACTTTACAAACTAATTTTAGCTCCATCGTATTAAATCTGGAAATTTAAGTAGCTTTTTCAACAATCGTATTTGGGACATTAGTAAACTGAACCGTGCAAAACTCCTAATAAAATAAAGGCAATCGTATGTACAAGCGAGGTACATGCTCGGCCCGAAGAACGATAGCTGACTGACACAATTCTTTGAACCAGGAAAAAATTTCCTATTATTGATTGATATTACGTTTTCTTAATCTAAGTTCTAAAGTAATCTGAAGCGTCAAGGCTTACATTTAGTTCTATATCAGGATAACCGTTATTTGATGTTAAAATGAAAGAAAAAAAAATGAAACGGTATTATTATGCTTTTTGGAATCTTCCTTAGTAAGCGCAACATAAAATTGAAATACACATCGATCCTTCCCCTTCCCACCTCCCACCATTTATTTGACGTCTAAGTTTATAAATAGTAGTTTGCATGTTCATATTTTAAGGTTATGGTCTCGCATTGTAAAATACTGTTAACCATTTTCAGTTTTGGCGCCGGCATCAGATCAGTCAATACCGGTATAATACTTAACGATGAAATGGACGACTTTTCAGCGCCAAACATCAGTAATGCCTTCGGTGTACCACCGTCCACAGCCAATTATATAAGACCTGGTAAATTCCCATTATCCTCCATGTGTCCGAGTATCATCCTAGATGACTACGGCAATGTTAAGATGGTTGTCGGAGCAGCCGGCGGTACAAAAATTACATCCTCAACTGCTTTGGTATTATCTGAAAAATAAAATCTAATGTATTACTCTGATTGTTAAATTAAATAATTTTAGGTTGCGATAAGACATTTGTGGTTCAATTACACTTTGGATGAAGCGGTGGAAACCAAGAGGTTCCATCATCAACTATTTCCCATGTCAATTGAATTTGAAAATGGGTTCGACGAGGTAAGTTATACGTAAATATCTAACCTAAAAGGAAATTATGATGAATACCGCTGTGTTATAGGATGTTGTAGCGTCTTTAGAGAAGATTGGACATAATTATACAATAGCTGACGCTGCAGATGGTTTTGCAGCCGTAACTGCTATCAGCAACGTCACCCAAATTGAAGCAAAATCTGATAGTAGACGTCCTGGATCTATTGCATATATATATTAACTATTCTGCAAGCAAATTCACGCTTTTATAGATCTATGTATATTTTGTGAATACCTTTAATTTATTATTTAGTTAATTAGGCAAAATTATTGCAAAAAATAAATAAAAACTAGAAGCAATTATTAATCGCGTAGGTTACTACAAGTTATCAAAAAAGCACACCCCACGTGCAAAGGGACATCCTTGCTAAGATTGCTTAAAGCTATATCTCATTGAAAAAATATATCTGCAATAAACATGTTTTACGAAGTTTAATACGATGTTTCTTTGGTTTAGATTTGGGAATAGTCTTGTATGCTCACTGCTTCTTTTTTGTGAGGTTAGCATCGTGTTTTACATTAATTCTTGAAACATTTTGGAAAGCAGGAATTCTTGGGTTAGAATTTCTATGGATATTCGTGATATCCTTAAAAGGAAGTGTTGGTATAAGCAATAAAAACGCGGTATTGTCCAGATTGCCATCCCCGTATATAAATAGTTGCTGGCATCCCAAGGTCGCATAGATAAAGTTAGTAACCATAAATCAGTTAATGTGAATTAAGATATTTTAAAGCAAGTCAGTTATTTTAATAAATTGGTTTCTTTAATTAGTTAACCCCGAAGTATTATGTCAGGAACAGATCTTTAGCTGGAAGGTTTCGTCCAATTTTCTGGGAATAATTAATATATCTCCAAATTCCGTTGGTTAATGTCCCAGTTGTTGAACGACTGATTGAATAGTCGGTGTATCTAGATATCAAATTGATATATCTGCATATATTTAGAATAATAATTAATATGAAATCTTCAAAATCTGTATTTATTGTTTACTTAAATAAAGTTTGTTTTAACCTAATTCCTATTCCTTGCATAATATAATGAATGTATGTATATGAACTATACAAAATATAAACGAAAAACTTGCTTGCTATGTTACGTTTTATAGGAATTATTATTTTAATATAGTTGCTATCTATCTATGCGTTCTGAAGGTTTATATTGGTAAATTAACTGAACTATAGTCAAATACAACAAACATAACCCTAACCATCTTAGTTGAGATACTTACAGAAAATACAGAGATTTTTATGAAGCACAAGTACTGTTATTTACTCGAAGCTTGTGGCACTATACACTATACACATACACTATACACACTATAACAGTATATAAACTATGCTACGTTCAAACAATGACTCGCCAACTCACTCGCCTTTTACCAAACAAGGAAGGTAAAATAATTATTGAAAAAATATCGTTATTCCAAAAGCAGTGACATCTATCATTTATTTACGTAATATGGCAAAATCGTAGCCTACTCCTAAACGATATGAGTACCTTTATGATAGGTATTTGAAAATTAGTTTAAAAATATATCCAATCGGAGATGATGAGTTTTTTGTTTAAAGCCGTTCCTAGCAACGCTTCCATTATTTGTTAGTTGTGACAACTTCGAGTGACTTTGACAGTGTTTCGTGTTAATTGAGTTAAAATTTAATTATTAGTGAGTTCCAGCAAACACATGAACCCCCAAGTTGTGAGGTAAGAACATTGTCCTTTCATGCTGCAATCCGATATATTGTTACCTTTAAGTGAATAATTAAAATGGTTATCCTGCGTTGTAGGTACCTTTATCGGACGCATGCGCCAAATACAAGCCACACCCCTTTCCGCATATAATGGATCTTGGTGAAGGAATTAATGCACTGGTTGTTCTTACACTAACTGTATTTAGTATTTAATTATTTCGTAAACAGACTTAAGATAGAGTTGATTTAGAAGTTTGGAATTTGTATGATACTTGAGTTTGAAGATTTAAGACTAAGAGTTGAATAGTTGAAGATTAGAATTTGACTACTTGACTACGTCTTGATTACTTCTTGACTTAAACTTCTTGACTAACTCTAATACAGAAATTACATAGCTTTATAACAATCATTATCAATTTTCAAATAGCAAATAAAGTACAAAGTTTAAGACAAATCTTAAGTTAACAAGTTTAGGAAATGGATGTTTAATTTAGATAATACATATTAATCTTTGGAATGAGAGAACAATTACTAATATAAAACAAATACATATACAAACTAAGAACAACGAACATGATAAAGTAATGTTTACAATTACAATATTATGAATGGAAATAAGAGATATATGTGAAATATCGTCAATAGATATTAGATATTTGTATTATTAATAAGCGAATCAATATACATGAATAGAAATGAAATACACAAGTACACAAAAATAATGCATATACAATTACATATAAGGATAGGTACATTACACAAAGGGCACCATCAAAATGCTACCGGAGCAAAATTCCTATGATTGAATTGATATAGATATATTACATATGCAAATTTAGGTGAACTGTCCACATGATATAGTTGCGCTATTCATTATAAATTAAATAAACTATCTATTAATAGTAACTACCTATCAATAAAGGGTAAAAAGAAAATAACTAAATTAAAATATAGCTTGATTTACTATAAAATGCATGTATGCAGTGTTAACAGATAGATGGCGCAATCTGTATTAAAACTACACTTAATTTATTATGTTTAATTTTGACGTGTTTGTCTGGTCATTCTCATCAATACAAATAAAATTTCTACGTCTTATATTACATATATTTGTATCTGATACTGGGAACAGAGTATTTCTATGTAAATTGTCGCGCGTTTTGGTCTGTTTATTTGATATAGCTCCGTAGAAAAAGGAGTGGTTTACGGGTGGGTTTACCGGGAATGATACCCGACGATTCAGGTCCCTAAAATGCAGGATTACCATTAAAATATACAATTTATTTGTTGTTTGTAAGGATCTCGGTGAAATCTTGCATAAGATTGTTCGATCAGTTCGCGAAAAATTCCAATCTTTGTCTATTGATTTGGCTTTGACTTTTACGATTATTTTTCAAGTCTTTATATGTGCATAGAATCATACGAACGGCAGTATCGTTTTTTATTTACGACACTTCATTTGTGCCAAGGCAGTGTGGCCAGATTTTTTTAAAGCAAGTCGCCAACTTTCCAAAAAGTTGTCGCCCAAAATCGCCTAATCTTGAATCGATAATTCTATGGTCTCTATTATTCATAGTTCATTCAACAGTATAAATTTATTTCAAACGTCTTATTAAGGATAATCTACATATTTCTTTAGAGATGTAACTTAATTTTATAAAATACCTTTTAAAATTAACATTTTCCATAACTACATTTGAATTTTTGAATTTTTCAACAGTTATTCTTTGCAATTCCATGGATTGTCATATAATATACTGTTTTGAGCTTATTTCATAAATCAAACGCAAAACGTAAATTTGATAATATATTCTTCTTAAAGTAGATAGACTTGTTCAATAAATATGTAATCTCTTCGTGATTCACATAAATATAACCATAACGTAACATAACCAACGTAAGAGGTGTGTTCTTTCGCACAATGAAAGTGGATCCAAACACGTTTGATTCGATCACTGTTCTTTCGTAACATCCTGTTTTGTTTAAACTGATAGTGATCAGTAATCCCCTTACCCCTCTGGACCAATGATTTTATCTGATTCCATAAAGCAATGCATATCTGTATTCTGTACGTGCCAAAAAAGAGGGTTTTTGTCTGTCCTGCTTATCTGATTACCTGAAAAAGGCTGTATGTTAGAACGGGTCGATAAAGTAGTAACGTCTCGTACTGTCGGCATTTCCTTAAATAAAAGTAACGGTTTATTGCTTATTTCACTGAAAAATGTGTGAATGTGCCGCAGATGTTGGCTAGATTGTAAAATATTTTAAAGGAAAGAAACAGTTACGAAAATAAGATAAACTAACGTTGCAGAAAAAAGAAATTTTTTCGGTTACTGGGTGAGTTAAACACTACTAAAATTCCTGCTTGTTTAAAAAGGTCTCGAAATTCCCGTTGGCCGAACACAATTACTATTATTGCGGATAAAGAGTACGAAAGTTAATGCTTGTACATATTGTTTTAAAACTATAATATATGTCTTAGGTCGCAGAAATTGTCCTTCCTATGATTCCAACAATATACACGATGAATTAATGAGTACCTTCGTAGAAAAAGGGAGAACAACGTATTGGACCTCTAACACAACACAAGACATTGAAATACTAAACCTTTATTAACTTGACTTGTATCGGCTTTGTCAGGAGTTACCAGACTTATTGGTGCAATTTTAACACACTTCTGAATGTCGTAATGATTTGAAAATTTGCATACTTTCGCTACCAAGAAGACAATGTCATATTCATGTACCTTCGAGCAGATTTGATAATGGATTATTACAAAAAATAACTATTTGTCACTTAAATATTCAAATTTCGTTAAAGATCCCTTACTTACCGGCAATACAAAGGCTCCTCCCCCTTGTTATATGTATAAGCGGTATTAAGGACGGTATTAGCCTTGTATATGTAAGTAAGAGATTTTAAGATAAAAATATATCGAAAATTAACAGTATAAACTACTTTATAATCGTATATTGTTTAATACAAGTGTCAACAACATCAAGAAAATTGTCATAAATAACATGTTCATGGAATCTTACCTATATACAGATGCATCCATAACCTAAAAACTAAAATGTATGAATTATTAAATTGTCATTCTTCTGTACTCAAAGATGCTTATAAATAAATGGTTTGCTGTTGCAAACTGTAAGTACAATTTAAAGTAAAGGTAATAAATAAATAATAAAATTACAATTACCCCAGGCGACACACTGCCGTCAAAATGACGTCAATTAACGGTCGTTGACGACGAAGGGAGACGTCAAAAGTGACATACGTACGACGTCAAAATGACCGGTTGGTGTCACATCCCACCAACGTCATTTAAAGACGAACCTACTACGTTATTTTGAAACGTCCAATTGACGTACTGTCTCTTAACATAGATGACTTTATTTAGGGTAGAAATAAAAATGCGGCATAAAGTAAAAGCATTTATTAATATAAAACATTCAAACACATACTATTATAAGAGGAACTAATATAACTATACGTAAGTTATGAACAGAGAGCGTTATCGAAAATGGGATGACTCACTTCACCATTCAGTAAGCCGGCTTAAACAGGTGTACTGAACGTCAAGGTGTTACCCTCCGATAACGCTCTCTAGTTATGAATGATGTAGTAAAGGCAAAGACACCCAAGTCTTATCCTGAATGGGGAGAACAACACATTTTGAAATAATCTAGTCTTTCGGCCATAATTTTAGATTTTGAGAGAAGTTTTCTAAACGGTAAATGTTGAAACGTTGAATTTATAGGATATTTAAAAAAGTAGGAGTAACTTTGAAATCTATTTCCTAAAATGTAACATGTTCCATCATAGTCGACAACAATATTTATATAAATAAATTTAACAACTCGGCCATGGATCTCTTCTCGCGACCAATTAATGACGTCAAGAAGAGGACTCGTAATAACGTCAATGGTACGTTCTAAAAATTACGTCGTAGGTACGTCAATTACTGGTCACATGACGTCGCCGACGAACAATGACCAATAATTGACGACATTATGACGGCAGTGTGTCGCCTGGGACGTTATTACTAAAAAGGATAAAATAAATTATATTTTTAAAAAATTAAAAAAGCTCTATATAAAACGCACTGAAAAGGATAAATCAAGTGTTTTCTAAGCGCTACTGGATCACTCTACACTAAGCATAAAACAACAATTTCTTTTTTATCTTTTTATCAAGCTTAAGTTTTTTCTCGTAGTGTGGGTGAACCAATATGGTTAAGAACAAAAAAGCTTAAGCTTTATAAAACGTTACGAAAAGAAAAAGTTTTATCCTTAGAAAGACAATTGATTTATCCTTTTCATTGCGTTTTATATAAAGCTTTTAAATTTTTTTTTAAATATATATTTTTCCGTATATATATGTCCGAGAATCTATGGAACGTATTACGAACCCAGCCTCCAGTCCCGGATTGGATAAATGCGTTCCGCGGGTGCTAGATTTTTAATTCTGAACGTGAAATTTTTTACCGCGAACAATCTATACTGAACATGCGCTGGATCTCCGAATACGTTCAGACCATATTCAGACTCAGCTGCGCGAAGTAAGTTGTTAGTTTAAAGTTTCTTGTGTAATGATAAAGAGTGTCTTGAGGTTATGTGTGTATTTATTTACTTACATTAAAGCAAAGTTGGAATTATCGGACATTTTCGGTTAACCCAGTGAGACTTGGTCCCAATTAATTCCGATAATAGAAGTTTAATTTGGTAATTGTGCGTTTTAGTGTTTCTATTTTTCGATTAAGCGATTATCCCATTTTTCTGCTAGTTTTGTTGCTTTCCCACTTATAAGTTTACGTAATAATATACTGGTGTGGTAGTCAAACTAGAAAGGTCAACAAACTGTGATTCCAGAAATATTTTCCTTAGTTGAAAGTATCCCTGAATAAATAATATGACCAATGTTTTTTCGGTGCCTGTCGTACAATGGATAAAACAACTTGAAAAATTAAAATTTATGTAATTCCAATTCATACCGCTTTCGGGGATGACCAGTGAACGTTCCTATTTTTGTGCACCTTCTGCGCATGCGTCAGAATCCATTCAAAATAGGAGCACTAAAAGGCATAATTACCTTTAATTTAAAGCAAACCAACCCTAATTTATGTTTATGTATAATATATCTATGCATATGTGATGCAATGTATTTAACTTCAACTTTTTATTTGTTAATTCGCCGGATATTACGGCCTACTTCTAACTGTTTTGAGCAATGTTCTTATTGGCGTTTGAAATTTTATTATCCAAATTATCCATTATCCATTATCTGTTTGAAACCGCGCCTAGCAGCGCTTCTATTAGGTGTTAGTGCGCATATGGTTTGATGTTGTCCGTAATTGAATTGATTAAAATGGCAGTATTCCGTGGTTCAAAGGCTATGAAATAAATGAGGTGAGAGCACTTTCTATTTTTGTTGCAAATACTTTTATTGTTATTTTTGAAAAACAACGTGGAACTAGTCTTGGGCAGCAGCAATGAACCGACTTACTTAAATGGTGTTCACTATTTTAGAGGCCGATATTTTGCATCGGTTTTGATGCTTTTTTAGAGCATAAAAATTTAGACACACGTGTAAAAGAAACAAACCGAAATATGAAACTTTATTATTCGAACTATCATTCACTGTAATTTGTAGCTATATTTCCAAGGATCATTTTTCACAATTGTAAATGAAAGATCTTTCCAAGGATATTAGGGAAGATCCTTCGAAAAATCTTTCACATACATGTTTGTTTACTTCAATACAATACGTTTATGTTTCTTTGAAAATTTTAACTAATGCGGCATAGATATTTTATTTGCTAAAGTATTGCCATCTGTTGTTGTGATCCGAGGGATCTGAGGTTTTTTGTAGCTCTGCCGGAACGATAGAGAGAAGTGGGAAACGAATATAATTTGAGTGTCCTCTTTTGTCGCCGGCTCGGATATGAGTAGGTAGGTGGTAGATTTCGGCGCTCACGTCTCAGTTTCATTATAGGAAGTGAAAAAATCCGCCGTGAAGTGATATTTGAATTAAGTGAAGTTTTTTTTTTACTTGTTATGAGTGAGCAGGTGAATAATATCCTTATCAAAGGGTTGATAGTGGCAATGTAAGTCGTTAGATACTTTATCTGATTTCCATTTGAGTATATTAATCGTTTTAAAATTTGCATAACCTTATGCTGATGTATTTTTTTGCTCGATTGTTTTCGATCCAATTTTTTTCTTGATCTAATCTTTAATGATTATTTTGACATGAGTCGGTTGGTGATAGTTTATTATAATTTTTAAAGTAAAAGTTTCCGGCTTTTTCGTTAATATAAAAAATAGTTCCTCCTACATTAGCGTTGAAAATAATGAAAATACTTTAAAGGAAAATATGGAAATTCATCTACCAATATTCCTACCACGGCTATTTGTTTGTATCACAGTATAAATGTTTATTTCGTAAACATTTTTGTGAGAAATTTATTACTCTTATCAATTTATTTTAACATATGCAACCAACATTACACTGATCACCTTGGTTTTATTGTTTTTGAAGTATGTCGGTACAATTCCCCAAAAGAAAACCTGGACTATATGCAGTAAAACTATACGAAAATGAGCGTTATTTATAAGATATTTCCCCGGTATACCTACAACTGCCGTTTTTTAAAGAAAAATGGTCTAGGTTCGAAAAATATTAGAATTATAAAGCATGAAAAGAAAATATATATCCTACCCGCTTACATCAGCTACACGGTTTGAAATTTTTTATTTATCCTAGATATAATATTGTATATGTATATGATTGGCATCTTCTTAGTCCATATTAATATATATTTTATTGGTATATTTCTTGGTATAGGGAATTCAATTCAGATTATTTTTTTGGGTTACATTATGGATTAAACTTAAAAATTACATTTTTGTGTATAAATGAAACTCAAATATTATTCCAGCTTTATATAATTTGTTATACTCTATTTCCATTTTCTATTATTGCCTGCATGTTTACAAATCAAATGAAACCTGAATTTTTAGTTTAATAAAAATTCACCTTTCTGTTCATAAGTGTCTGTCGGCAGTATTTAGATACTAAATAAAATATATGCTTATAGGTCACAAACAAATATACAGGTTGATTCATTTCATTCACTTCCAGAATGGATTGTTTACTAAGCCGCGTAATGTTTATGTTAACAGGAATTTTAATGAAAATCACAAATGGAAAATTGAAGGTGAGTTTTGCAAAGTTTACGTAAACCTTGCACCTGATTTGTATCAATAAATGTAAATAACAATAACAGTAATAATAAAAAACAAAACAATTAACCAACAGTTACAGTAAATGTTCAAATAACTCCTTTTTGGAATGTATTTGACTTAATTTATTAATAATATGCATTTAACAACTTTATAAGTGTAATTATTGCACCGTGCGAATGTGAACTAAGGAAAACACAGAATTATTCTTTCAGTGAGGAAAATAAATGCATTAATCTAGCTAAAGTACGCGTAGCCAACCAAAAAAATCGCATTAAATACAGACCACCCATAATTTGTTGTTCAGTCAACATCTATCGTTTTGTTAAAATATATTTGTTAAACCAAAGCATGCAACAGTAACCATAAATTCAGTTTAAGCAACTTGAGCGGTTAATATAACATTCTAGCTTGATTAAATTATCTCTAGGTACTTATCATTAATTATGATTCCTTAAATTGATTAGATAGCTTTGTTTCAACACTTTTCGCAGTTTGTTATTAACCCTGGAAGGTTACTCTTCATTTTAATACATTAAAGTTACTCTGCGTCAAATGGACGCAGAGCGATTTTTAAAGTAAAAAATAAAAAAAAAAATTTTTAGTTCAGCGTTTTATTAAAAAATAAAGAAAAAATAAAATATAATAATCATCATCATCATAAACATTTCCTCTTGTACCTCACGGCGTCGAGGGGTCGCTGCAAAGGGTTCTCCATGCTCG
>JARFOC010000480.1:1205360-1232045 GCA_031763485.1 Osmoderma eremita
AATTATTAAAACAAAAATGAACACATGTTTATATGGAAGTCTTTATTTTTTCCGTAATCCGTCTTCAGAATTAGTTATACAACACTTTATTGGAGGCATTGCTATTAAGGAAATATAATTAATTGACAATATACGTATGCAACCCTACAACTACTTACTTTCAATGAATTTCGTTACATGCGAATTTGAAAAATAAAATGGTTCCCGCGTTACCGTTTGTACCGGAAGCACACTAACTACAGCGCCGCCTACCACATGGAAGTAAACTAGAACTAGAACTCCACTTATAATTTACTTCGCCCCCCGTGGTTCAGTACAACGTGTGCAGTGACAGCCGCGCAATGTCAGTTCCAATCGAAACATACTCCAAGTTTCAAGTGCAAGCGGTCATTCGTTTTCTGCATGCAAATAATGAAACACCTACCGAAATTCATAAAGAAACATACTGAAGACTTACGGAGAAGGCGTTGTGAGTCAAAAACAAGTTAGTGTTTGGTGTGAACAGTTCAAAAGTGGACGCACAGCTCTGAACGATGATCCCCAAGGGATTTTCCCTGAAAGGCGTATATATAGGTACTTATGTAGGTTTTCAGTTTGGCGTTGCAGTTTCTAGAAAATAAGCAATTAAATGAGGGAACTGTCTACTTTTAAATTGAAAACGTTTCAAAGCAATTAGATTGATTGTGAGAAAAAAATGAGTATGACTAATACAAAATGCTTTCAACAAAATATAGTAGCGCCCCCGTATCCGCTACCATAAATTCGTATAAATGCAAGCAAGGAAATTGCAAAGTATTCTAGAATGGCTTCTAAACCAGACAGAAAACGTGAAGTGCTCAGTATTATCACAGACAAGGTAACATATAGACAATCCACTAAATGCAATTTATTGGAAGTCCGAGAAGGAGGCAAAGGGCCTGCTTTGCTTCCGTCAGCAGTAACTAGCTCTATGCGCCATACGATGGCGCCACAAAAGCAGTGAATTTATGCGCGACGTTGCCAACAATTTCTATGATTTTTTTATCTATTTGTATTAATGCGTCTACAGTATATGTTCCAGAGTTCGAACGAAAGGTTCGTACATATATCGTGTATCTACATAAAATACATTACGACGGAAACTGGCAACATTGCACCGTACTCGGACTACGTTGTTATGGTGATGTTAGGCGGTCTCTTGCTCCGTTTTGAAACTACGTGTTAGAGCGAATAGTGGCGACGTCCAGTAGAATTTTTATAAATCATTCTAGTCGCCCTATCTAGTGAATAGTCTGGTATGGTTATTTTGTTTGTGGTATTAGTGAACAATCAAAAAAAAAATTTGATATGATAAAAATAGAGAAAAAGTCTATTGCAACCGTAGCCATTGTAATAAAAATGAATCTTCGATACGTGAGGTGTTGAGACACAAAGAAAATATTCGAGCTAGTTTTTCCACTGCGCCCCAAACTGCTAAAGTTATAAATAAATAAATAAATGTGCCTTATTGTCATATAAAATTACAAATTTTGTGGACAAAACTAAGTAAAAGAAATTAACTAAAAGATACAGGTACAACAGACAAGGAAATACAACTACAATACGTGATAAGGTGTCAGCTAAAGTAGAAAAACCCTTGAAATTGTGGAAGACAAGAAAAGGAAAAATATTACCATTGTTGATAAGATGTTCAAGCAAAAAGCGTTGATTTTATATGAAGACGTGCAGCCACACGATTAAATAGAAGAGGAAAGAAAGTCATTCACAACGGCAAGTCGACAAAACTATCGATAGTGCTCAACAATCCACATTGCTTTCTTCGCAACTAAGCAAAGAATCGACTGCCAAAGACTCAGAGCTGATGCAGCTACAGATGACCAAACGTGTTTTTTCTTAATTAATCCCGCCTAATAAATATTAACATATTAACTTTTTGTTATTATTCATTTATAGGGCAATTTCTTACTGTGCATGCACTATTGTATACTTAGTTAAATTTTATTTGTGCAACAGATAAGAATAATTATTTCATTGCATTTTAAATAAATATTATACCGCACTTTCTCTCCTGTTTTAATTTTCCTCCATATATCATACACATACTCGTCCGATACTATCCGCGATTTCAGGTATTTGCGGAAGACGAGGGAATCAATCCCCAGCGGATACGGGGCCCCCTGCTGTAGAAGCTTTAGCCACATATAAACAATACTTTTGAACTATTTCCATCACAAGGAAATAATTAATAATTAGCAATATTCTGTTGTTAGTGTTAAGGTTTAGATGATTTAAATCATCAGATATCTCATGGTTTTTTTTTCTATTTTAGATTGTTGCGCAATACTTTATCACGAAAAATAAAATAACATGCAGGGTGTCTTTAAAAAAAAAGACGAGTGCGTACCGCCTTTATTTGTAGGCCGATTTTAATAATTGAAACGGAACATTAATGTAGGCTATAAAATGAGCTGATAAAATTATTTATAGCCCTTAAGCGTTTTAAAGTTTTACGGCCATTTTTTTTAAGTAGACTATACTTTTTTTATGATTCTGGTGGAGAATTTTTTTTTCTGAAAGCCACAATGTGTTTCACAAGTATACCTTTACATAAGAAAAATTCCAAAAAAAAATAACAATGTAATTATTTAGTCGTGTGTAAAAATACCACTAGTATTGGAAACAAATGACGAGTACCAAGCGGGAGTCGAAATGCATTGCAGCGCTACAATGTGATAATTTAATAAATCAAATTGTCTGGAAAAATCAAATGTCTCACGATCTGTCAAGTAGATTTTTTTTTCTAAAATGAACGAATAACGTTTAGGTATGCTTCGAGTTTATTTTGAAGTCGATGATAATACTTATCGAGCTGCAAAACTTTATTCGCAGCGCTATCCAAACCAAGGTCGTCCAAGTCAATCGAAATTTCAACGATTAGTGACCAATCTCCGGATACATGGCGGTTTGAATAACGCTTGGTGCTCCTCATTTGTTTCCAATGCTAGCCGTATTTTTACACACGACTAAGTTTTTGAAATTTTTCTTATCTTAAGGTTTACTTGTGATATATTGTTGTTTTCAGAAAAAAGAATTCTCCACCAGGATCATAAAAAGAAAGTATAGTCTAATTAAAATAAGAATTGACCCTAAAACATCAAAACCCGTAAGGGCTATAAATATTTTTATCAGCTCATTTTGTAGCCTATATCCAGCCATTTCATTATCCGTTTCAATTACCAAAATCGTTCTATAAATAAAGGTGCTCTTGGACTCGTCTTTTTTTATAGAACTGTATAAAGTATAAATGTTTAAAATAAATCAAAAAAAGTTTGTTTTATAAAAATCTACATTTTTTTGTTTTTTTTTTTTTCAAAAAGAACTGTTAGTGTTAATTTCTTATTTTCTGTTTCCTTCTATCCATACACCTAAATATTTAAACATACTAACTTGCTGAACATGTTACTTTTGGATTGTAATGTTCTACTAACAGCTTTGTTACTGCTCAGATTGGCCGAAATACAGATGTAGTACGGTGTAGAGTACTTTTAAGTTTTTTTAAGTGTGCGTGCCGCAGTTCCTAATACGAGTCTGCTGAAGTTTTCTGGTTAGGTAGATTTCATTTCAATCTGACCTCGTAACATGTACATTCTCAAAATTCATAATTAAAACACTGATCTTTTTACCTGTTCCAGTTCCCTTGACGTTAAATATTTATTTTCCTTGTTGCTCTTCAAAACAAGAAGAAAGAAGCAGAAAAAAGACGAACTCCTCATTCGACATGCAGCGAAAAAACTTACAAATGAAATAATTTCTACCCATCGCGATTCCAAGATTTTTCGAGCAAATATTTTAAATATTCACTCCACTCCACTCATCGTACATCTCAAACATTGACTTTGGTTCCCTTCACGCGGGTCGGCTTAGCGAACGGGAACGAAGGAACGCTCGCCCGACATTTACTAAAATAATTTATTTAGCAGGAAAATGTATAACTGTCGGTAAATATTTCCTTTCGCCAAACGGCAGGATACTTTCGTTTGTATACTCTACAAATACATCTACCTCCACCTATTTATATAGCTAGCTATAGCGTTTGCGCGCGCGTTAAGGTTATGTGCTTATGTGTACGAAAATTCAACCCCAAAGAAGACACACCGACGAAGAATCTATACACATACGTTATATAAACCTAACCGGTGGCCACATAAACGCCAGTGGCGTAGCATATATAGAAATGCCCTAGAAGAATAAGTTAAGCCAGTGTTTCTCAAAAGGTGTGCCGCAACGTTTTTAAAGGGTGCTATATCTTTAAAAAAAACAAGGTCATTGTTATTTTAACATCATCTTCCGAATATACGTATAACACCATTAATAAGAATAAAGTACACGAAGGTTCTTTTTATGACGAATTGAACTTAACATAGTCGAATATGCATCTACATACAGGCGCCAACATTATTTAAATAAGGCCAATTACACTGGTTAACAAGATTTTTGTACCAAACACAAAAATGCCTGATTCCCATTACTTTTGCATGCTGAAATCAATTATGTTTTCAGAATTTCTCCATCACCCTTAATTTTTATGTTCCTGAATGTTCGCTTATCCACCTAAAATATGCATTCATAGACGTGTAGTATAAGTGACGTTATTTCAGTTGTCGGCTAGAGAACTGATCAAGCAGCATGTAATGGTTAATGTTTGAACATGTTCTGACGTGTTAAGACCTACTTTCCTACATAGCATCTCTTCTCGGTCAATGAATATATACGTTGACGTTGTTAAAGTTTTAAAGAGCGTTGCGTTTTGGTGCGTTCAAGCTATTGTAGTGAAAGCGCGAATATTTGATCACCTGTAAAAACGCCAAGGAAATGTGTAAACCACCCGAACCCTTTTTGCTACATTTGCGGCGAATTGACATTTAAATATAAAAAACGGTCTTTCACACCTCCCCTTAAAAAATGCTGTGAGCAGTAGTTCAAGTGTAAAGTAGGTGATGAAGACAAAAGCTGGGCTCCCCATATTTGCTATGTTACGTTTGTCAGACTTCTTACAGCGTGGGCAAAAGATAAACAACATATCACTTTTGGCATTCTTATGATTTGGAGGGCACCATGAGATCATATAACGGACTGCTATTTTTGTCTTACAAATATAAGTGGTATGACTTCTAAATTCAAACATACTGTAAAATATCCTAATATTCCACCTGCCTTGAGACCAGTACCTCACAATCCGGAATTACCTGTGCCTAAACCTCCACAAAACAAGCGAGGATGAAAGTGCTGATGACGAAGTAAACGAAGAAAGTTTTGCAGGCGACAATATGGATTTCGATCCAACATTTCAACCTGATTCGTCTTGTTGTGTGCCGCATCTTCGAAGTCAAGAAGACCTTCACGACCTCATTCGCGATTTAAAGTTGTCTAAGAAGCAAGTCGAACTTCTAGGTTCCAAATTAAGACACTGGAATCTTCTTCAGGGTAGAACAAAAGTTGCTTCTTTTCATAATCGCCATACAGAATTTCAGAATTTCTTCTCTATGTAAGAAGGACTTGTATTTTGTAATAACGTCCGTTCTATTATGAAGACGCTTTGTCATGAATATAATACGGATGAGTGGCGTTTGTTCATTGACTCTTCCAAATTAAGCTTGAAAGCGGTACTACTCCACAATAGAAATAAGTTCCCCTCTGTTCCTTCGGCTCATGCAAACGATTTGAAAGAATCTTGTGACATCATGGAAAAAAATAAGTATAACGACTTTAAGTAGAATATCTGTGGCGATTTGAACGTTGTTTCACTTTTGTTCGGCATACAACTCGGTTACACAAAGTATTGTTGTTTCCTTTGCGAATGGGACAGTCGAGATAGGAAAAATCACTATAAAAAGAAAGAGTGGCCAAAACGAACTTCACTGACACCAGGAAATACGAATATCATTAGTACCCCACTTGTTGATCCTCACATTAAGCTTTGGTTGATGAAAGACTTTGTCAAAGGTATGGATAAAACTAACAGCGTGTTTGCATATGTGAAGAATAAGATCAGTGATGCTAAGGTAAAGAAAGGTATTTTTGTGAGATCCCAGATCAGACAGCTACTTCGAAATGAAAAATTTATTGAGGCGCTAAATGGAATTAAAAAAGCAGCATGGTTGTCTTTTAAGGATATTTGCGACGACTTCTTGGGAAATTGTAAAGCCGAAAACCACGTAGAGATTGTTAACAATCTACTTTCTTACACTTTCTTGACTCCCACTTGGACTTTTTCCCAAAAAACCTTGGAGCAGTCAGTGGCGATCATGGCGAAAGATTTTACCAGGACGTTCTGCTCATGGAGAAGAAGTACCAAGGCAAATGGAGCCCTGCTACGTTGGCAGACTATTGCTGGACGCTGAAGAGAGATGTTTCTGATGCCAAGTACAGCCGAATGTCATATATCAGCACATTTTCCAAGTAAATATATCACTTGGTAGATCATTTTTTCATGTTTTATACACATATTATAATATATACTTTCATAAAATTTCATTGCTTTGTCACTCTGAAACGCTGCCTGATAGAAAAATTTTGAAAACAGATATGAAATAAGTGTAAAAAGTACTACCAAATGCACACATGACCTCGTGGGACAAAATAAAGCTGAAATTCAGAATGACCACATGAAAAATATAGAAGTTTGCTAAGAAAATGCATGAATTACTTCCCAATCCTAGTCAAGACTTCGTCAGAAAGCATTAACATCCATCCGTTCTTTATTTCGATTGATATAACTATTTCAATTGTTTCGATAAAACGGTCATTGAAGAGATCAGTCTAAACGCTTTTGCAAAACTGAGGCTTCGCTTTGAATTCATAATGCGTAGGTAATTACGGTAATGATTCCGCTATGTACGCCACTGCGTAAGATACACGCGGTTCTTTCAGGGTTCTCTGTCCCTCTTCCACTCTAACACGCATCATTTTTTCGCGTCCGTATCCATTTTACTTTGCGGAGCGTGGCGTTTTCGTACCACGATATGTACATTGTACATATTTATTTTTGGCGTCGCTTGCGTCCGTTTATTCTATTTTACTATTTTATAAATTGACACTTTTACGGCGAGGCCACATTGAATCGGTCCGCCCGTCCTCCCCGGGAGTAAATACTCTCGCGTTTTCATTTCAGGTGCCGTTTACCGGATAAATAAACAAAAGTGAAAAGGCCGACCGAAGAAAATCGTCCAAAATATCGGAAAATGTTGTTTAAAGGTATTGGAAAACCGGCATTCTTTTCAACATCTCAATTCGTAACGGTGATGCACCGGTATAAATATCAAACGGAGGGCGCTTGAATTGTAATGCAAGTGGTCATGTTTTCCGCTCAAGCGGACGCATTATGAGGCAGTCATTCGAGAAGCCGATGGAGCGTTTTATTATATGAATGCGGTGATGACAAACAACCGGCATGCTCGTTTGAGTTTTAACCACAGATCCGAGTTAATCATGTGGAAAATAGATTGGAACATATAAGGATTGCAGTTAAATAGAGTTTCTTTATTGCACCTAATACATACAATTTTAGGAAGTCAAAATGATGTCATTTTATTTTAATATTAGAGTAAAATAACCGGATTACTAGCCTGCGTTTAACTTACCGCTCTGCGATTATTCTATTCGTACCAGTGGGTAAGTATTACAACATACGAGGGATGTTTGTGAATTACAGACAGACTACTTTATTTATAGAAATCCAACATACACCAAGTAAAAGCGTGGACTGTTAGCTACTTTTCAACATAATCGCCGCCAATGTTAAGGCACTTATCCCAGCGAGGCACAAGCTTCCCCTCTTCGTAAAAGGTGCGATCCAAATTTGTAAAACACTGCCGTACTTCCTCTTGAACTTTGTCGCCGTCTTCAAATCTTTTACCCGACAAATGAGCTTTTAACGGCCCAAACAAATGAAAATCAGAAGGAGCCAGGTCTGGATGCTGATCCCTTTTCGTTGTTGGTGGTTTTTTTCGCACACCTTCGGGATCTTCGTTCAGAGCTGTGCGTCCACTTTTGAACTGTTTACACCAAACACTAACTTGTTTTCGACTCATAACGCCTTCTCCGTAAATCTTCAGTATTTTTTTAATGATTTTCGCTAGGTGTTTCATTATTTGCATGCAAAAAACGAATGACCGCTCGCACTTCAAGCTTGGAGTATGTCTTGATTGGAACTGGCATTGTGCGGCTGTCACTGCACACGTTGTACTGAACCTAAGGCAATGATAATAGCCACCTATGCAGTACATATGCACATCTAAAATGCGTGCAAGTTTCACCTCATCGGAGCAACGTAGGCGGTGTGTCGCAGTAGCGTAACCCTATTAACCAGACAACTTAACAGATTCATTTTGGGCCAAAACGATTTAAAAAATTAATATTGTTTTGAAAATAACTTCTAACGAGGGATTTTTGACGATGGATTGATCTTTAAATTGTTGTTATTTGGACTATTTCCATCATTTGTTGGATTTTGTTAATCCGACGTTTCTGCAATTTGCCCACTTCCGTCCTAGATAGGAGAACACATTAAAAAAGAATGGTTATACGAACAAGACAAGAAAAAATCGGGTACCACAGCAGGACCAAGACCCAGACCTGCAAAACAAGGTGTGCACGACATCAATCCCGTATGTGAAAGGCCTATCAGAAAAGATTAGGAGAATAGGTAACAAATACAAGGTTAGAACAGCAATAACAACAATGAACACGAACAAAGCTACCCCAACCAAAACAATGCCTGGTAACGAAAACCAAAAAACTAAAAAATATATATACCAAGCACCGTGTGAATGTGGAAGAGCATACATCGGAGAAACAGGCAGACCCCTGCAAGTCAGAATCACAAAACATCAAAAAGTGGTTCGACTGGGGAAAACGAAAAAAATCGCATGCTTGGGAAGAAGTACACAGGATTGAATGGGACAGAGCGACAATCCTAGCCAGATAGGAACATTACTTCAAGAGAAAATTGAAAGAAGCAGCATATATGGCCACAACAGCAAATGCCATAAGCACAGCAAGCCTGGAAATAAGAGATGTCTGGTTACCAATGATTAAGAGTTCCATAAGCAGAAAACCGGCAACGGATACGGGAGACAGAATAAATAGGAGAGCGCATAGAGATCTGTCAGTTGAATGTGAGTTGTCAAAAATTGGTTCTCAAATGTATTTACCAGAATGAATTTGGCAAGCAGAACCACTTATCATGACTACCCTGAGGGCGCCAGTAGACAAATTGCCGAAACATCGGATGTACAAAATCCAACTAACGATGGAAATAGTCCAAATAACAACAATTGAAAAATAGCTTCTATTACTTCTACTTGTCCATGAACCATGTCAAACGGGAACCTTCAACAATCGCGATCCTAAATGTAATGGAAGCATTTTTATGAAACAAATTCTGTAGCGAACTTTTCACATACATACAAACCATATTAATGATGAAATTTTATTTTCAAAATAGCTCCTATTAGTTCTACGTCGAAGAAGAACTTTCAGCATTCATAGCCTTTTAAGGAAACAAATTCTATGATGAATTTTCCACATACAAACGAACATTATTTATGATGGAACTTTATTTTCAAATTACCTCCTATTAGACTCGAGTATCCCGGCTCAACTCCGGACTTGATTCTCCAGTCGAGTCTGGGTTCTATTCTCCAGACTCAAGCCTGGACTCGAATCTCCATACTTGTCTGTACTCGAGTCCCGTACTCGAGTGCCCACTAGATTCTTTTGTAAACCGAGCACGATTTATTCGATTCTCAACATCACGGACTCGTCGCGTTACTAATCAATATACGGAGACACTATTTTTATATGTTCTTCCAAATGATTTCAACAGTTTGTCCGTCTTAAAAGAAGCCTCGTGAAGTTAATCATGACGATCCTTTACGAGACTACTACATAGAATCTCTTCTCCAATTTTTGCAGCTACCGCTAACTTTCTAAGTAAACTAGTAAACGGCCCTCCATTTCTTCTTAGTGTTGGTTAGATCAATTTTCTGATGTCTACACTAAAAACACGACATTCTAATACTTTTCTGATAGCAGACAAATGCATGCCGAAATTAATTTGCAAGTAAAAAAATGCTAATAGATTGTGTAACGATCTTTTAACTGTCAAACTAAACGTCTTCCGTCGCTGATTGCAAAGGGATTCAAAACGAATTGCAACTCAATATCTCATGAAACAAAAAGTTGGTCCAAAAGACAGCCAATATAATTCCTTAATAAACTACATATTTCTACGTAACTACACAATGCTCATTATAAATATCATTCAAATTTGCTCATCAATTGAAGTCATTGCATGCCAAACCGCATCATTCTAAATTTTAGTGGTACATTACACAATTTTTGACAGTTCCCATATTCTCATGGAACAATACAGCTTCCTGTTTCCCATGCACCGGTCAAGAATGGCCAAGATCTAACGTAAAATCGGTGATTTATACTAGTCGGACAAAGAACACGAGGTACAAACACACTGGCTTTGCGCACATTACACGTGTCATTCATTATTTCTCCACCTTTTTTCCTTCACTCTTCGACGCGTTTGTAAATGATTGAAAGAATACAAAGTTGTACCGTCTCGCTGTAGGTGTCGCCGTGTTTGTCAACATGTTCCGGGTATTTGTTGGTCATTGTTGGTGGCGTTTGAGAAACGGTCTCGGTTGTCATAATAGGACCACAGGTAGTTGGGTAGGTGTATGTATAGCCGGCTTTATAGATAAATTTTGAAATTGTTACTGAAACGAGGTTATGACTTCTTTACGTGTGTCTATTTGGACAACAGATTGTTAAATATGGCTTTAGTCCTATTATTACAAAATAAACGTAGCGGATATATTGTTATGATCTTCCCCAGAACCTTTTGTTTTCTTGTTAATTCTTTATTATTACCATGTTTATCTGCAGCATACGCAACCTTAGCTACTTTCTTTTTGATTATTGATTATTAGTATGTACTAATGATTGCTAAAGCTCGGAATATATGCACCAAAATATGCATTTATATGCAAACACCTAACAAGACATCCTTGTTTTTGTTCAAACAATAAATAATCAAACACTGTGCAATATTTTCCATCTTAAAACTGTCTACGGTCACTTAACGTGTATTTGTAAGAAGAAAACACTCGTTCTACATCACACGACGTTATCGGAGCATGTTTAAGTTTACACATAACGGACGGTTCTATATCAAAATCATTGTCAACATTTACATGCAGAATTTCATTAATATTATAAAGTTTTTGAAAATCTACATTTTTTTTCTAAAATTGCAGATAATTTATCTTTGATTTTGCTCGAAGTCGACTGATAAATGTTATTTTTACTTTATTTAAAATTGAAATAGATTCATTTAAAGTGAGACCTTTAGCCTCTGGGTTAATTATTGCATTTGAAAAACAAACAAAATTACAACGTATTGTCATGAAGCGTACTATCATTTATGTACACCTTCTATATCAAAGTAAGAGAATGAAATCATATTAAATTAATTGTAACGCATCTATTAAAAGAAAAGAACTCTTACTTATCGTGCCGTACAAGTAACACAATTTTCATGCAAATTAAGAGGAAATTACATAGTACTTTTTTAAAAAGAAATGTCAAAAGAATGCTTAAAACCGAGGGATTTCTGGCAATGTTTAATAAATGAAAAGCGAAAGAATAGATAATGTATGTGTGTAAATAGTGGAAGTGAACCTTTAGGAACAATATTAAATTATTATGAACAATTAAGATGTGTAATTTAAGATAGGAAACTTCGAAATAAGAAACATGGTCAAAAATCTCCAGTGAACATGAAAATTGCAAATATAAAAGAATATTGAGCTTGGTTGTCAAGTAATTATTATATAATGTGTTTTTAGGATAATGTTTATAAATGTTAATCATATTTAAATTAGTTTAAGTAATATTACATTAGGAAAATAGTAAAAAGTGACAGTTAAAATTATAATATTGATGTAAGAAGGGATGAAAAGACGGAATCTTGTGGGCTGTAAGAGATAAAACTGGTCATCATATGGAAGAGGTAAACACAGTCATTTCGGGTCCAGATGAATAATTAACTTAGTATTTCTTGAATTCACATGGTGACTGACAGCTATCGGATTGAGGTGAACTACAATTAATTAAAAGAGATAAATGATATTAGTTTACAGAGAAAATTTCAGGAAATCATAAAAAGAATATTAATTTAAAATTTAAAAATGAAATAAATAAATAAACATTTATATTAAAAGTTTATTTATTAATTATTGTTGGATTGGTACCTTAAAAAACAATTGTCGGCGTCGGTTTTAACAAGGTTATAGATAGGAGGACATAAAAACAAACGAGGACTTACAATTTTAATACGTAGTCAGAAGCACGTCGAGTGTGTGTTAGATAATCAACAAGTCAAAATGGCTACCGCCTTGCATAGTCAAAACTGAAGAAATATTTCCAGTATAATTCATAATTGACGACACCTACGTCTAAAAAAATAGATGTTTGAAGTCAACACTATATCTATTTTAAACCTACCTGCATGAAATTAACAATCCATTTCCGTGTATCCTGAAAGATGCTCTGTTCCTGCGTACCCGTAGCAGATTAATTGTATACGGCCCTTCCTGCCTAGTCAGATCATAAGCTGTTCCAATTCCCAGTCGATTCTGATATCACCGGTGGATTCGAATTCTCTGGGGCCCGCACAAGTCGGTTTTTCCATCCTGTATGTATGACTTCTAACCTACAAGATAACACATGTAGAAATCCAGGTATTTTAGAATAAAAACTAGACAAATGAATACTTACCCATGCTTTACAAACTGCTTTCGTTAAAAGACAAATCAGAGATAAACTTTTTATAGTAGTGTAATTGTATCATAAAGAAATAACTAGCGTCTCATATGCGTTAAGTGTCACTGGTAAAGGGAAATGTCTACTATCTGAAGGATAGGCAATTAATTGTACATTTATGTATACTGGGTTAAGTAAGTTTAATAAGTAGAATATAAAAAAAAGAATTATAGATAAATAAATAGGTATTGTTGGGTATTAATAACCATATATTAGGGTAGGGGATAGTTAAGGGTTTTAAGGAATTGGTGTTGTATGTTGTTCATCTGTCGATTTATTTATTAGATTATATTTATTTGTTTGATGAAAAATGTCTTTAATTTCTTACTGACAAATAATCTCAGAAACGTATAATAGCAGCAGCAATTGAGGTCGCACAGCCTAGAAACCTACGCCATCAGACAGGAAAGTAAGTAAAAAGAGTCTTGTGTTGAGAATCGTTAAAAGATGCGTCGAGTCTATTAAAATAAAATGGAGTTGCGTCTATTTATTGAAAACAAAAATCAATTTAGGTGGGGGATTAAAAATTTATAAACCTTTATTAAAACGATCTTTTTTTATTATTTAATTTTATTTAGCCAGGGTTTAATAAAAGTGTTTATTTGCAATTGCAAACACGTTTGTGTGGAATAAGATAGTATGTTCCACCATAAATTCTTTCAAGTTAATTATTCATTATCATATAATTAAAAGTATAGAAAGGGAATAGGTTACAGTATATATGCCAACTGATCTTTTAAGGTCGGGTAATTAAAAATCAATCAATCTCGCAAATCATTTCTTTAATGTTGCTGTAATTTTCAGCTATAAATACAACAGATTTTAACCAAGTGCCCCATCTGGTTAAAACTGATCCTGGAGGTAATGGTATACCAGGCATTTTTTCTTTGTAAAACTGAATTCGCAAAGGAGCTTTGACAAAAACGTTTTTGATATTGTTTACTAAACTGTTAACTAGCGGATATTCTAGCCTAACGGTTTCAGCAACTCTGTTGCAGCCATGAGCTAAACAGGTGCAGTGAATTAAATTAGGGTTTCTTTTAAATTTTGTGCTGCTTTTACCATGTACGGAGCAGCATCACCATTAGTAACACATGTTCAGTTGGCACGCTTTGTGGTAAATAAAAATTGGCGATGTTGTCGTTGATAAACCGAGCCATTGTTGCATTATTCATTTTTCCTAGTTCTTTTACGCTAATCAAATGGCCGCTCTCTGGCTCACTTTCGTCTAAACTTCCAATAAGCGAGGTATCTACCTTTTACGTCAGTAGTTTCGTTTACCGAAAACCATATAGGTTTACATCCAATTTGGTTTTTAATTTTGGTCACTACTGACTGACAATTTAAGTTGGCATACTTTTTTCTCAAAGTTGACGAATATTGGAATATTGTGCTCTTTACAATAAGTCTTCAAAAAATTATGGTACACTGGGTAGTCAAGTTTACTCAGAGGGAATGTCCACACGGAACTGATTAGAATATTTGGTTATTCGTTTGTTTGTCGGTGTTAGATTCAATTAGGCTTTGTATTTGACGTTATGATTGGTTTATAATAACTATTATAAACCAATAATCATATCGGTGAAGAGAGCCGGATGGATTAACAAACTCCGGCTCAGAAATTTCTCAGCCGTTTATCGATTTCTTTGTACAGTGGGAAAGTCCAAATTACAGTGGAAATACACATAAAATCGCGTAAAAGAACAACTTTTATTTTGCATATGCATTTATTTTTTAAAAAGGCCAAAATATGCATTTATGCACTTAACATACATTTTGCATATTTTCCGAGCTGTAATGAGTACATATTAAATTGTTAAATGTCAGACTTCTGCCGGAAATGTAGGACAATTTTAACTGGAAAGATACTTGCTTCAATTGTGTGCTTTACAGGGAAAACATTATGGAGAAGCGCCGCGAAAAACTTGAACAGTGGTGTGCAAACCACAACAAAGATTACATGAACGGTCTGCTATATGTGTAAGTAAGAAAATTTTTTTGGTCTAGAATCCACGCGTCGTCTTTCGGGTGGTTTCGTGGAAAAATACTCGGCCGAAGACCGCGACCGGGACCTATTTAAGGGACGTAGGGGGAGCGACAGCCGGTTTGAAGGGTGCGACACATGTAATAATGAGTACATTGTTTACCCTGGATGACGTCAATGTTTGCCGTGTTGGACATATTGCGACAGGCGGAGGTAATTTCCTGGCCGCGTCGCCGACGAATATTGGCCGCATCCTCCGCCAAGAATATTGCCTCCGTCCCGTCGTTCCAAATATATATTAAAAGTGTGTTAGAGGAAGGGAGGCAGGGGGTTTCTTATCTAAGATAGAATTGAGTGATATGGGAGTTAGCACGAGCTTTCTTCCATTTCCTTTTTTGATAGTTGGGTTTACAATTCGTAAAGGAATAAGTATAACAGGAAGGAAAGTACCTAAATGCAATTGGGATAAGTTTTTAAAAAAATAGTGATTAACAACCCCTAGAAAACCTAAAATAAGAAGATGTTCAATGTCCTGCATTCCTTTCTAGCAAATAGGCAAAATTAACTTTATTAATTTAATGGTTTATTTTTATTACATTTATTCATACATCAATCACAAATTAAATAGATTCTAATTGAAAAGTAGAAAATTTATTTAAATTTTGAACAGGTAATACAAAGATGAAAAGGTGGCAATGATAACGTGGTACCAGAAGAATAATAATTTAAGACGGGTTAGGGACATGTTTTCAGTCAATTATCCTGAAGACCTATAACATAAGCGAAGACTATGCTCAATATTTTAACAAATTCAAAGCAGATCGTTGTGTTCTCACAGAAAAATAAATAAAACCAATCACGTTTCAACAGAACATATCAATCTGAATATCCTAAGTTATCGTAGGATCGCTTTCAGATGTAGACAAACATTATGTATCATACAGTTCAATACACAAAATCGTGAGAGAATTATAAGCCACACAAAATACAAATCATCAAGAGCTTTACGATCAAGATAAAATAAAACAGATTTTTTCGAAACAATGTTTAATTTGTTAAATGAAAACGTAGAAATTTTGAATAAAACACTTTTGACTGACGAAGCTACATTTACCTTTGTTTTGTTTGTCTTAATTTACAATTAGAATAAAAGAATTTCTTCATTCAAAGTTGAAATTTTTGCACTAAAAATATAACCAAACTCTAATATATCGTAATATTTTAACAGTTTCATAGTAGATAATAAATGGTGAAGTCAACACTCAGAACTTCCGGGTTGTATCCTACATTCATTGATTGAAAAATACTAAATTTCTTTGCCATTAATCCATTAGTTATTGATCCGGTACAAATCCTCATGCACAAAACCTCACACGCATGCAGTACCCTCAAAAGTTCAGCTGATTTGTTTCCAAATGATTGCTTTCTTTCGGGTTACCTGAAAAGTAAAGTTTATAATAATATGCAAATACGTAATTGGGACGAACTGAAAAACACGTACTGCATATGATGGAATAAACCCAGAATTGCCTTGAAAGACAAGGAGGACACTTAGAGAACTTGCTGTGAAATTGCACACACCTTTGTTGTGTTGATGTGTTTGCCTTAATTAATCGTTAGAATAAAATAATTTCTTCATTCAGTTGAAATTTTACACTTTCTTTGTTAAAAACATAACCAAATTCTTCATATCTCTGTTTCGCCAGTTATTGCACTATGGAACCCCAAGTGACATCAAAACTATCTTGGTAATGCATACGAGAACTGAATATACTTGCGGAGCGCAATAAAGTGACATTGTTGAGCAATGAGAACGCCGATATGCTAGCAAAGAAAAGGTCATCGACTTCATACATGGACCAAAGACCTGCACTGGAAGTATCCAAAAACGCGGTATGAGGGCAAATACGAAAATAGGTAATAGAGAAACACAAAGAATGGACCAACCGGCGAAAGACCTATACAGACCGGCACACGGTACAAGGGTTGGGAAAAGCGGTGGTATAGTACATAGATACAAGATAGACAAATACAAAAAGTCAAGAGCCTGAAGTGTTTCCGGGGACTTATATCAGACACGAATAACAAATGGCGCGATGACAGATAACAAACAGGGTGTAGCCAGTCCACGAAAGTAAATATGAACTAATTTATAACCAATCTATGAACCTTTTGATACCAACGCCAAACAGTTGAGATTGATCACGATGTATATGAATTCAAGGGTACAGAAAATTCGATTCGCGAATCAAGAAAATTTAATTCGTTCGCATTTGAATCGTAGTTGGCGAGCGGAATTTTATGAAAAGAACTAAAAGTGTTTAAATCGTTCCTTGGACGAATCTTTCCCACGTATGATTCTTTTCCGTTCCCGAGGGAATAAAATCCGAAAAGAAGCATTCTTTTCGATTCCTACGCATTAGAAATACGTGTTTGGTTGTATACATATATAATGTATGGTTTTATAAAAGAGGCTTTCATTCATGAGGGATAAGGTTGAACGTTGTATTTAAAAGCAAAATTTTTGTTGTATAAAATATAAAATATACCTTTTCAAGAGATAATATTTTATCTGAGGAATAAAAGCATAACAAAATAGTCCAGTAAGGAAAATTCCGGAATAGTTTTCGATAAATTCGGCAACGGAATTATATTTTAAATTCTGGAAAAATAAAATTCCATTCAGGAATCCAATTTTATTTATGAGAGAATTAAATAGTAAAGTCCGGGAACGAATCAAGCGATCCATTCAAAAACGAATGAATTAAACTTTCCGATTCTCCGGACCCTGCTACTTAATTTTGCTTATTTTTAGTTTTGATAAACTTCTCTCACCCGAAGAAACTGATATTGAAGGTAGGGTTAAAAAATCCCGAGGAGGATGCTGAAATTTGGAAAACAAAAAGTTAGCTTGGCGCATACAATTTTGTGCAAAAATTGAAAAGGATGCGTTGATCATAAAAAATTTCCCTATATGATAATATCTCATTATGCAGTTGAAGTCCATCTAAATCCCTATTTAACATCCCATTTTACATTGAACTGTAACTTTATGTTAATATCCATACACAATTTCCTGTTCGCGGTTATACAAATAAATAAGGAAATGTTAAGGGCCAGTAAGATCTCAACCCAAAAAATAAACATAAAATATGTTTATTCATAAGTGTACATATTTAAAGTTACTCTAACAACCCCCCCTAAGGCCAAACGCTCCCCTTAACTATCAAAACTAAATATATACACATACAATGCATACACACCTCTAATGTTATCGTTCCCTTTGTATCTGACACCCGTACAACACAAATCGACAGCGAAGATTTACGGAATCCCGTCTCGTGAGCCCCGCATGTGCAATTTGTCACAGCTTATTGTCACGTATCCCATCTCGTTTACCGGTAATCCCTACACTACATATAGCACAGAGATTCGCTCCTAATTTATATCCTAATTATGCTAATAATCCCATACCGAAGATCGGACGAATTCGACCGCCTATAAATTATCCGAAGACCAACCCCCCCAAAACAATGTTATAAATAATTGATATTACTTACGATCGCCCATCGATCTGGGATTATCGGTGATCCATCAACTGTTACCCGAATATATCTCAACAAAATGAATTATTATCGCGCAATGTTGAATGTCCGACGCCATCGTGTTAGTGTACGGGCAACAGCGAAATGTCATCAAAATAAGTAAATATTGAAATTTCCTTAGGTTCTAATACAAGTTAAATACGCGTTGAAATAGTTGTAAATTAGAGATTCCATTCTAAATATGTACAAACACGCATTAATATCAGTTAGATACAAGCGATATATTATAATCAATAGCCACGACTAGGATTTTGTGATAGGTACGAAAAATGTAGGTTATGTTGTTAGTTAGAAGTGAAAATGCTGAGGATGGCAACTTAGTTGCCGAAATACGTATCTGGAGTTCTTTACTCATCAAGGTGATAAGGAAATTTTTAAGGGTACAAGATATGCAAATCATATGCGAAAATAAACTAGAAATTAATATAGGGAAAGAGAGGGTAAAACGGAAAGGCTTAGCTATTTTAATTCTAACCACATTAAGTTTGCCTTTCAGAAATGTAAAAAGTTGTAAGAGTGTTCTCAATAAAGTTAACTGTTCACTACATATATTTATGGAATAATATAATAAGAGGTTTATTTACAAAAAAAATATATATTGCTGAAAGCTTGATATTTGTAAATCTGTTTCTCTGCGGCACCCAAGAGATGGAAAAGCAGTTGAGATCTACATCACAGGAAAGAAGACCAGAGCATCAGGACCTCTTAAGGAATAACAAGAAGATAAATGTTACTTGTAAAATGTCAAGTAAGTTACTCGATACTGTCACTTTTGACATTTTATGACGTTAGCTTGATTAACAGTTAATCGAAGGACGAAATTTTAAAAGTCTAAATAGTATTTAATGGTTGAATGTCAAAATAACAGTTCAAGTTGGAAGTCAAATCAAAACTATATCCACGTGCCAAAATATTTAGCACTTGGAAACAAATGTTTGACGTTCGCATGTCAAAATAACATCTAACTAAAATCTTCTTTTTCGACTTATTTTAGAACCCCGTCCTGTGTCCTATACACTGTGGCGCTCTTCCTGTCAGTGGCGGAACTTTGATTTGTGCTTCATTTTCATCTTCATCGTTCTTAACACACGATGGAAATCTCTGTTTTGCCTCAATGCCGTATGTCATTACTGGCGGTACGCAGACCTTGTATATTCTTACGTTACTTTCCCCTCGCATATATTATTTCTCCAGCCTGACATTATGGCGGCCTTAGACACCTGTGTTTGCACTTCTTCCTGTAGATGCCTATTGCTTGTTAGGCATACTCCAAGACACCTGATAACCATAGTCTGTTCCACATTCTTTTCATATACTGCCAATTTGCATCGCTTCAGCTCTTTGGTTATCACAACAGATTGGGTTTTTAACCAAAATCATATTTGAAAATTTGAAGGCCAAATGACTTTTGAATTCCGATAATCAAAATTGGTAACGCTCACATTGTCGAATTAGATACGCATGTGACGCAAGAATGACAGTATGGACGGATTATGTACCCATTATTTTGATGATTCTGTGACAGTTGTCATTCGCGAACAAAACATCAAGTTAGACCTTCCACCGTTATATCAATAAAAATTATGGATTACAATCAACAAATCTAGCAACATGCCATTTTGTTTTTACACACCACAAACATCAAAATGCATAAAAATACGAGTGACATTTTCTGTTTGAAGAAGTCCGAAATCGACGGGAATCAGATATTTTCCATCGGCGGCTCCCCGTCTTTCCGCATAAACCGACGGCGCCAGACCAACAGCAGCGTCTTCCCGTTCGGTTGCATGGGCAACACGGAGGAAATTTCCAATTTGCCGATCCCCCCTGACGCCGCAGATGCCCACGTACCGGAAAAGCTAGAAGATATCCTGCAAGAAACGCAAGATTGCTTAAAGGAACCCGCTGTCGAGGATCCTCCTTCGAGTCGAAGACGTCCGATACCGCCGTACCAAGGATTATCAACCAGGAATCCGTTAACTGGTGAGGGTATAGAGTTACCGAATCCCAACAAAGGGAAGAAAGGTTCCAGTCGGAGGCCGACTCTCAATAAATGGACTTGGTAAATTCAATCTAAATCATAGATTTTCTATAGGGGAAAATTTTAGTATTTTTATGTATTTTGTGGAGTGTATTAGAGTATATATAAATACTTATACACGATTGTAATAAAGGAAGCAATATTTGTTGATTGTCTTATTAAATTGACTCTACCCAACAGTCAAATTTTTGTTTATACTATGAAAACGTTCCAAGTATTAAAAATAGAATTGAGTTTATGTGCAGTGGAAGTGATTGCGCGTACAATTTCGTGGCCATAAGCGAAACCTGGATAATCCCAGATCTGTCCTCTGAATATTTTCCCCTATGCTACAACGTCTTAAGATTCGACAAAAACCTTAACCCAACTGATGGTAGTCGTAATATAGTAGTAGAGATAGAACGGGCAGATGGGGCACTTAACGTTAAAATTGTGTGCCTATCCCTCTGGTGATGTGCGAACCCAACTAAACAGATTACCGCGCCAAATCTCATATATTTCAAACTTGGCAGAATGCATAATGCCAACCAAAATTCTATTCATTCTTCTATACAAGCTTTTTTCGCATAATGTCATTCACAAACTGTGCCAAAAAGTGCAGATTCTGCCGTGCAGATTTTTAAACAGCACATGTTCTATTTCCAACTATAATTCTGTTCAGAAAATGAGCGCGCAAGTTGCGCAAAAAACACGCATTGACAGTTTCGATTAACGTATTCTTAAAGGTTATATTTATAATTGGAATTTACCTTTTTGCTTTCTAGACGAAATGCAATAAACACACTGTTCGGATTACTCCTCCCGCACGAAATAATAATTAATTCGGGACACGTCAATCTTTCAGTCAAATACACAAACAAAAATAATAGAGATAACGATAATAATTAAATGATAAATATACGCACAAACCAAAAATCAAAGGAACTACTAACAACTAAAGAAATTATAATATAAATTTAAAACGCTCCATGCAGAGTTCTAGAATTTTACACTCAGAGTCCTCTATTAAATAAAGTTTTGCACTCAGAGCTCTCTATATCTCGAATAACCTCTGGTTTACAGCAAAGGTAATAGTTAATCCCTGGTTAAATATTAAGAAATATTATATTAATATTAAGAAATATTAAGAAACCTAAATATGTAGAAGTAATGTTCGGTAATGACAATTATTATAAAATTAGTTATTGGTTACGCTTATGACAACCACAGTTTTTAGAATAACATCTAACTATGTCTAAAGCGTTCAAAACTAATATAATTTTGATACGCCGGCAGTGATTTCCCTTCCCTGGCAATGAATTGTTTTGCCTTTCCCACCAACTTTCCTTCGATGCGATCACTTCATATAGAGGCCGGGATGAAGATGGGAATCTCAGAGAACCGATATCAATGCAAGTTTCTGCGCCCTCTACCATATGGTCGGAAATTAAAATTAATGGTGGCAATTTTAACCTTATAGGGGTATGATTTTTACTTAAATATAGTAAGTAATGGTCTAACTAGTCCGCAAAACGGACCAGTGAAAACTACCATTACTTATCATTATATAGAGGTTCTTAGCTTCTTTAACGTTTTATTATTAATAGTATTTGTTCATGATAAAACAATGTAGCTGCTTTCTGTCATACAAATCCACATACTTTATGCATAACTCTTACGCGAATGCTAATGCAAACCGCATAAAGTACATACACTTATTAAACAAGTATAGGCAACCACTTTGTTTCAATTTTTCATATAATATAGCTTTAGATATAGAAATTATAATCAAATATTCTCCAAATTAATTGTAATTCAGATTTGTACCAATAAAAAAATATCATGTTTGTTATCTTAAAATTTACTTTTACAATAATATTTTTATAATATAATTATATTAAATTTGTTGCCCAACAGATTCTAAAGACAATCTAATTAAAAGGCAACACAAAATTATGAATTACCAAATATAATTTCAATGTGATATACAAAATAAACATAAAAAATCCAACTTAACTAAGGCATGACGTAACTAACTAAACATAATACATAATGTGTAAAAAAGAGAACAGGAAATACAGAAAAAATACCAAATATAAGGAGATCTACAAATTATAGGGGAAACCGATTGAAGCATTCGCCTATGATAATTTTAAATTCTAAGCGAGTATTATTGAAAATGTCAATCTGACTAGATATTTTGTTACGATTGTGGTAGAATAAACATATAAAATATTTATGAACTTACCAGGAAATCTCAATAAGGTTGTTTGAATTTTCAGTCATTTTATAACTAAATAATCGAGATGTAAACTACAGTACAACCACCAACAGCCAATTTAATGTGGCTTAACATTAACCAAACACGAATGTAAGTACATTTTGCTTTATCTGAGTTTTAAATGAATTTCTCTTTCTGCGTTTTTTATGGAATTTGAAGTATTCACATACCTTACAAGTCCATATTTTCTAAGCTTTTTAGTTACCTCAGAGTGTTGATCCGAATTGTCTGGGATAATTCTACTGTATATACAAACTTGTAAACTATATATATCATTACTAGGAAAAAGAAGCGTCCGCAAAAAAAATAACAATTAACCCTCGACGCACACCATATGGAGTAACAAATATGTATCGATTATAGAATAACTAAATCACACAATATTTCGTATATACCAAATGTATGTGGAGTATCAAAAATACAACAAACTAAAGCTAGACTAAACTGTAGATACTTTAGAGCCGCGCTCAACAACATAAACATTCCGGGAAAAACAGAAATAGCTTCTATCCCGTCCGAAAATATAAATGTCAAATGGTATTGTTTAATAGCCAACCATCCATAACAAATATTCCTAGAGGTTCGGCAGCAGTGCCGCCTACTATATGGTCAGCAACTAATTTGTCCCCGTTTCTATGTATCTTCTTCCCATACCGTGAATAGAGATATAAAGAATATTATTAAATGCTTAAAACTTACCACTCCCTAAACGAACCATGAAAAAGACACTTATTAATATATATTGGATAATCGTATTAAGAAATAACACAAAACAAGGTAAAAATTCGACTAACCCGCACAAATTTAGGTGCTATTTTGATTTTTTATAGATAATGTGTGCTGACGCCACTGAACTCAAAGCGTAGACATCCGTTAACATAGTATAATACACTCGTTTTACGATTCTAGCGTCCAAAACGGATATGCCGTAATATGTATTTCCTAGATTGACAGTATAGCTTGCAGAAGTTTATAAAAGAAAATACATACATTCTCATACGATTTCAGTATTTCCCCGAAGCTAATCCGCGCTGGTACAATTTATTACACTGTCATCGTTATATTATTACAGTATCGAGCACAATAAACCTCCCTAATCTCGCCGTAGTAGGCGAGCATACATATATAACGCCAAAGAGGAAGTAACTGTTCTGTGCGAAATTTGAGGGGCGGTCGGTGATTTCACGGGGCTTTTGTCCGCTGACACCTGGCCTACCCATGCTTTTAACTCCCTGAATACCGTCCATTCAATCTATATGTTGACTTTCGGAGCATTTCTCTCACTTACTACGTACATACAGGACCGTGTAGGATGCGTTTTTTCCATTTTTCCTTTCTGTCCGCTCTTTGTAACCAGATCGTTACCGCTTTGCGTGTGTCTGTGTAGTATATATGTATGTACGTGTGTTGTATGTATGTTCTAACTGCGGGACGCCCCATTGTTCCTCCTAAAAGCGTACAAATGTCATTCTACCGCCCCAGCGGTTGTTGTTCTTTTATCGGACGAGCCGCTCAGGACGTGGTTTTCATTCATTCATTCCGAACATTTACATAACGTAATGGTCCCGAAAACGTTCAACAAGCTAGTGGCGCAGAATGAAAGTAAAGATCACGGCGCTTTAGAGTGGTAACAACCGTGCTGTTTGTACTTTAGAAATCGATCCGTCACGCTAAGGAAGTGGACAGAAATAAAAATAGGTGAATAGGATCGTTGTCCTCTAGGTAGGGATGAAGAAAATTCTATTACATATTACACGAGGTCAGAGCGTAATTATATTCTCCGTCAAAATGAAAATATTGCCGATTTAAGCCTGCACGGTAATCCTATCAAACGTCAGAACGATTACCTACTCCTAAAGAACACCGGACTTGTCCTTAAAATTCTGCAAAATAGGCGACATAGGCGCCACTATGTTTTCAAACTGCCTCCACTTCCCAGGTGCTCCTAATTTGATCATTCTCGACCTATCGTGTAACTCAATTGGATATGGTGGGTGTGAGAGTTAGATTAACGCCTTGAGCACCAATCGCTTTCTCACACATCTTAGCTTATCCAACAATTTCATTAGAGATAAAGGTTGTATTGCCCTTAGGGTGGCCCTGCAAAAATTTTCTTTAAACCACGACGAGATTTGTCTTAGACGAAAAATGAATATGGATTATTTGTTGAGGATGAAATTGGCGGTAAGTAATTCATAAATGAAAAGTATTTGCATTGCAAGCTTTTCAATATACATGCTATGAGAAGAAAACTGAAGAAATGAAGCCACCGGTTCTTGAGGTATTAAGTATTGCGACGCAGACAAGTAGTTCGAGGATTCAGAGGAGAAAATCTTCGCTATCCAAGCCCAAGAAAGGTAAGAAGGTGTACAAGATGACATAGAATATGGATAATAAAGAAATAAATATCGATGGAGGAATGCAGCGAATTCATCATAGCGGTACCCAAAGATCCCCATCCTTACATGCATGAATGCACGTTCGAACTGAATCAGGTATTTTGCAGAGGTAACTGCACCCTCACTTATTTAAATCTTTGATGTATGCACCTAAGTCTGGACTACTTAATTGCCAAATATTGATAATTTAATTTTTCCGACAGACAATCGCATCTACTGTAATATTTGATTAGAGACACTTTGATGTATCAATGGACTAAAGACCGCCAGACACACAAGTGGGTTGTAAAAGTTGCCTTTGCATGGCAATCCGATACTGGAATGCAGTCATTTTGACATGGTGGCGGACCTGTTGGACCAAGGTTCTGAAATATTATCCCTGCTGTAGCCCAGTCTGGTTAGATTGAAAAGAAAAAAAGCATGTTTTTACCTGTTACCTTGCATATTTTTTCTGTCACTCCCTATGACTCTAACCAAAGCGGGGCTATATAAAAACAGGCTCGTATTCGAATGCAACGTTGTGTCAAATTTTCAAACCAATCAGCGAAGAAATTGCGTATTTTTATCTGTAACATCCCCCCCCCCTTCTGTAGCCCCCCATTGGCCATATAAAAACACGCTTGTATTCGAATGCAGCATTGTGTCAAAATTTGAAAGTAATCGGTGAAGAACTTTCTGAGATCCTAGATTTTTAAGAAACTAATATGTACATTTTTATTTATGCATGCTGTTTACTTTCTCGTGATTTCATTTTCAAGGGGGTGATGAAACATCTTAAAATAACTAATAACAAAGTTGCATAATAAGAGAGATATTAATGTAAAAAAAAATTGTAGTTTTTATTTTTTTTATTTTTAAGTGATGATTAACCACCAGAAAATAAAGTTTTTGACGCTAAAACGATTGATCAACAACTTGTGCAAAGTAAATGTAAACTATAGGTTATTAGTGAATTTTTGTAGGCTGATGTCTGTAACTTTCCCATCTGTCAAGCTGTTTCATTAGTAGTCACTACATTGCTGGTTTGACGTAAATTTTTCTGAATAAATCCTAATGAGGAAAGCAAAAATGATCCATCGCACAAATAGTGAATACGTTAACATGTTGTTAATTTATGATGAAGTACGCCAGAATTCTGCTGCTGCAAGTCGTTTGTACGCTGAGCGGATTCCTAACAGGCCAACACCTATTCCACAAAAACTCACCGCTCCAGTAGGTAATCCGTGCACGAGAAACTGCTGCACTACGAACACGTCAAGGTCGAGATGGTGATCCTGGCCGACACCAACAAATTTTGGATGCCGATGAAGAAGTCTTAAATCTTGTCGAAGAAGATCCTTCTAGTAGTAGGTACTCGAAAAATATCTCGCCAAGCAAATGTATCGAATCGAATCATCTGGCGAACACTGCTCAACAGTCAATTGTATCCTTTCCATGTATAAAAAGTATAGGCTTTACAACTTGAAGATCATCCTTTACGTTTACAGTTTTGCCGATGGTTTCTACAAAAACATGTA
>JARFOC010000480.1:1289646-1308495 GCA_031763485.1 Osmoderma eremita
GGTATTAATAATATAAATAGTGGGTTACTTCAACAAGAACTTAAAGTATACTAAATAAAATATTATAACAACTGTCCTTATTTAAATGCTCTCTAGCGTGAGACCAATCGTGGGAAATGTAAACAAAACATTATAATACTACGGAGAAATGTAGGTGGCATGTCTTAAGGATACACATTTATTCATTTCTAAGAACTTTATAGCAAAAATAAATTCTCATTTGGTTTAAAATTGTACCAAGGCATTAAACCTTAAATACAATAGGCTGTCCCTATTTGCTTGCTCGCAACTGTACATCCCCTGTATAAGATGTAACAATTTTTATGCACAACCTTGATTAATTTACCATCAGTCTAAGTATCCCAAGCCGTTTGAGAAGAAATGGAAGCACATATGAGACAATATCATTCATTTAAGGGTTAGCATGTCAAAATATCTCGAAAACAAATATAGAAATATACAAGCTGGTCCATTTAAAATAAAAAAGTCGTTTGTCGCTGCCAAAGTCTAGGCCAATTATACTAACAAAATTTCTGATTTTCGCGGTGAATCTATAATATCGATCGCTGTATTTCGTGATAGGCCAACCTGTATGTCTATGCATATAATTTTTAATATCAACACTCTTCGATACGCTAACTTTTACTTGTTTAAGAAGGCACAATCTTTAGATCAATATTAATATTTATCGAAATGAAAACTAAAACACCATTAAAATATGTAACCAGTAATATGTAACGTTAACAAAAAAAAATTATATAAAATTATAAATATGTACAACATATATACCAGTTTAATCAATATTTGTATTTTAATATTGTATACGTTAAACTGGATATGTTTAACCGCATTTATATATTGCCTAATTTGCTTAATAACGATTAATATAAATCTAGGCAACTGGCAAATTGTTTTCCATCTTACTATCACATATGTGTCACAATATATCGATGCCCAAACAAAAATAAAATAAATCCGAAGTACTGTAATCGTATGTTCTCCAAAGCTTGTAATGAATGTTACCATTTTTAAAATAAAATATCTAAACTTTTTGTTTTAATTTGTGGTGTTTTAAATATGTGTGAATATACTTTATTCACCGAACAGATGGAGTGCAAAAAATGCGTGATACGAAAACTAAACTTTCTATTGGTTGGTAAGAACTCCAGAGAAGGCCATTGTAAACGATGTAAATTTAAAAAAAATCGTATTTAAAAGGCTGTCTTTAAAATTCAAGAAGCGATTATTCGAATGATGCTGTAGACCTTTTAAATAAGGGTGAAAATAGCATCATAAGTTCTAAGATTAAATTTCTGTTTCTTGCCAAAAACAAATATAACAATTGCATTGCTAAAATAGGATAGAAAGATAAATTAAATTCCTTGATTTAAAATTTATAACAAAATGTATAATACATCAGTGTATTGCATACCAATCACGCGCAATATTTATTAATCCAACATAACCTCTTTATTCCTCTGCGGTGAAATGAATAAATACCATTTCAATTTTAATCTCATATAATGAGCAAGGTAAAAAAGTGTCAATATACTTTGTATTGATAAGAAATGTACAATATACAGAACGTTGAGTACGCTTTTTGGTGTGTTTTATTTTTTTGTAGTTATTTATTCATCATATGGCAGTCTACAAATTCATTGCAACACTTCAGGTTTTCTGGTGAGTATAGGTGTGGCGGCTCCTAGTCGTCGTAGGAGAGGCGAACCCTTTCGGCTGGAGGTTGTAAAATCCATATTTTCTGTCGTACTTTCCCATCGCTCCTCTCCTTCCATCATTGAGCGATTTTATTATTTGGCTTCCCAGGTCTGGACTTCCGGTTTTCTCATACTCATTATATAATTTTTGCGTGTTACTGTTCCAGCAGGGAATGTATTTTTTTCTATATCCGCGGGGTATGTTGCGCTTAACGCTTCCAATCAGTACGCCAACAAACCTTCCATAGTTTTCTGATTTTGGCGGGATTCACCGTAGGTGTGCGTCAACTTCTTTAGAATATAACGCCCACTCTGCCCTTCGGAAGTTCCATCTTGGTGTAGGTGTATATTCTATCAAGGGTAACTGAGTTCCGATATTGATAATAATTGGGCGGTGTTGACTTCGGGGGAAACTTCCTAGGACCTTCCTCGTATGAGGTGGGGGGACTTGCGATGAATCAGTTGTAACAAAGCACAGATCGGGATTTGTGTCGCTCTGCCATCGTGCTGAATGAAAGGTTTTCAGATCCTTAGCATCAAAGACCAAGTGGAGATCTAGCCTATCCATCCACTTTGATAGATTCTCCCCCGTCTCGTTATTATTGAGTATCCCCAGTTAACGTGGTGGCAGTTGAAGTCTCCCAAATATACTTCTGGATGGTTTAAGGTTGGAAGTGGGGGATTTGGCCATCCAATATTTGGAGGTTTGTATACGGCTGATATTGTTCCTGAAATCTCCATAGTTATAATTTCCGTATTATTCTGTTGGGCGCTAGTAATGATTTTATAAATGTCAATCTCTTGCCGGAGGTACATTATGGACCATGGATATCTGAGTTAATATTTGCCACTACCTTATAGCCTGGCACCTTCGCTCTGGCTTGGAGCTGGGTATCATTTAACAAGTAGGTTTCTTGCAGTGTTACGTTATATCCCTGGCTATTCTGCTCAGATATTCGCATTTGTCTCGAGATAAACCTTCAATGTTAAGTTGCAAGATATAGATACAGGGTCCAATATCTCTTATCAGTTGGCTCTTACGAGTGCGGCTGGAGTTTTGGTTTTGTTGATCTAAATGGCCGTGAGAGACGTTCCGTCTAATTCGTCCGCCATATGTGTGGACTTTTTGCCGCTCTGCTGTAGCAGAATGTTGCCCGGTATGCACCATCTTGGAGATTGTTTACACGTCGCATAGTGTTGGAATTTTAAAGATGGCTAATCACATAATTTGTAGTAATCGTGTTCTTATAAGCATAAACACATCAGTAAAGATTGCAAGGACCGTGGGGCAGCACGATAAACACACTGTTCGGATTACTCCTCCCGCACAATTATTAATTACGCACAAGTATTAATTAATTCGGCCCGAATTAATTAATACTTGTGCGGGAGGAGTAATCCGAACAGTGTGTTTATAAACACATCCATAATTAAAACATCTAAATAAAATAAAACCTGTGATTTATTTTTATTATAGCACAAGTACTTTTTTGAAGAGACGATATGTCAATGACAGTGGCGGCTCGTCTGGGGTGACAGGGTAGGCGCTGCCAACATGACACATTTAAATTAAACTTATTTTTTCAAATTTTATTTGTTGAATAATGAGCAATTTGCATTGAATATTATCGGAACGTCGTACGTCGTCTGTGAGTATGCAATTTTGACAATTGCGATACATACTACTAGGTTAGCACGTCTACACTACACTTTAATACTATACATGTGATGCTTCTGCTGTCATATGTCTATTGGCGGCTCGTGGTCACAGGGTTTGTTTGCCCACCCAAACAATTAAATAAAATGAAAATTTTCAATTTAATTATTTTTAATACTAATAATAATAATAAATGTTCAGTGTTTGTGCTTACTACTGCCCACTCGTTAAAAATACTCACACGCCGCCACTGCGCCTGTCATACATGCCAGGTGAGGCGAGAGCATTAGTACAAATGAGACTGCATTATGACATAGATCAACACCCGCCCTGGTATAATTACTTATAATCTAGGTAACTACTCAACACAGATAAAAAAATTAATGACTGTTTGGGACGAATCCCTGCTTTATTTTCATACGAATTAAAACTACTGATTCAGTACTAACTATTTATTAAACACATCATGATATCTAATTATACACACGATATCAAAAAACTCCTTGCCCTTACATAGACAACCAAAATCTTGTCTCCTGATTCGCATGACCGCTCCCTTCACCATACTTCGCGCGGTAAATTCAAATAGCGATAACTACATAGACAGACTCCATCCATGATTGATACAACATTTTATTCATACGTATAAAATTCATTATTAAGTAGAGATAAAAAATTATAATTAATATATAAAATAGTGTATATTTTGTTCCTTTATTGTCATGAGTAGATTATTTCGTTTTGATGTACAGTATTTATGTACTGGATCCTACATTTTAATTTAAAAACTGCATTTTTGTTGCGCAATAATGATAATAATGAGTTGAGTTTTTGTGCTTACTGCTGCCCACCCATAAGAATACTCACGAAACCGCCGCTGGTCAAGAATACAAGATTATACAAAAAGCGATAGTGTTTGTATCATTACTCAATTATTACTGGAAAATACAGCTTTCCTCCGACACATATTTAGTAATATTTATTTTTGATACCAAATTTTTCTATTTATACAATAACTTTCCCTGTGGAAAAGCATACTTGCGCGAGAAGAGAGTATAGATCTATGGGTTTATATTTGAATTCTATTTTTGACTATTGTATGGCTTAGGATGTTTTATCTCTGGCAGTCAAAATGCACTAGTCGAGAACGAAGGTCAACGTAGAACAAAGATACTGATAACTACAAATTATTTATAAAGCTAATACCATCCAGCCCTTCATCTGTCATTTGAATTCACAATTTGATAATTAACTTTTTCAATTATTGAACATGTTAATAGTTTCATTGCGAGTTTATTTTTGGATCTTGTTAAAAAAAATTTAATACTTCTCATTAGTTTTATCCTTAATACACATATATGTGCATACAAAGAGATCAAAAATTCCCGAAAACCACGTGACTTAAAATGTAGCCAATTTAAATTATATGCCTTGGTAACATTGCTTGTATTGTATACTATTTGGATTTGCTGTTCTAGAAAGAAAGATAAATGACAAGTAAGCTAACAGAGTACGTGACTAAAATTATTGTTGCCAAAGTACTTATATTGCGAACCAACGAAATCAACTGTAAAACATAAAATTACTAAATTAACCTGTCCCGCTGTTCTAGGGAATTGTTGATATTATTGATCACTCCGTGTAGATGTGTTACAGTTGACTTCACTTAACTTGTTCCGTCAATTGCAACCCCTACTGGGTACATTTCGCTTATTCTTTATACTAATTAAAGTTTTGGGATAAAATTGATATTATTGTTATTTAAAAATTTACGTAATCAGACACAAAAATTCGGTAGAACGAGAGAATTTTTAGATTAGACCTACCGAAAAATCGGTGAACCGGTCAACATTGCTTGGTACATACATTCTTGTACATGTTTATTTAATCAAACCTAATTTAAAATAATTATCAACTATAATCGTAACTTCCTGTAACCTCAAATACCATTCAAGCGGATGTGGTTGGGAGAATTGTTTATTACGAAATAAAATAATTTAATCACAAATAAACAAGAGATAATCTAAACCGAAATAAACACAATCAAAAATTATGGTAACTGGTGCTCAGCTAAAACTCCATTAATTAAACGAAGGCCGCTGCAGTGCCTTTGAAGTTTCTAAAATGTTATAGCACATTTCTGTTTTATAAAATTTTACAAGGGATATAAAGGTACCTATCAAATTGGAATGCCTTTTTGTTTTGGACGAAGCTGTAATCGCAGTGATATAACGTCAATTACATTTGTCTGGCACTGTAAGTATAATTAGATGCATAGTCTATTGTACAAGCGCAGTAGAGTAATTATTATGGCCAGAGATAATTTATTATGGCGGCATATTACCAGAAACTGTGAACATATGTTCGGGGAAACGTGAATTGAAGGTGTTCTGTTTACTTTATAGCTAAACCAGACGATAAAAGCTTTCAGCTGTTATAATGACATCCTGCCAAGTGTTTTTGGAATCACATTTGGAAATTTATGTGACGAATATGTGAACACTGGTCTCTGATAAGATAACAACATGGGCTTGGATTCTGAATCTCCTATTCATTCAGTTTGGAAAAGTGATTGTAAGAATATATATCAGTATCTAGTTTATTTTGTTATATTTGTTTATAATTTCTAATCATGGTGGGAATTGAAATTACATCTAACATGCATTGTATTATTGAAAAATATGATCATAATCAGTTATTTCCTCCTTCCTTGTATTCAATTAAATGTATGTTATTAAAAGAAATATTGCATATATTCATTGTGTTTTTTCTAGTGTATCGCATGCAACTTAAGGCACCTGTTCCGATTCCCATTATTAACGAAGGAGTACCAAATGGTACACCTACATACCTAGGTAGAGATTACCACGGAGATATATCACATATTGAAGCGAATAACCTACTTTCTTCACAGCCAAATGGGTCATACTTAGTGAGAAATAGTAGGTCTGCCAATGGGCAATTTCATACGTTAAGTTTAAAGTAATGCTTAATGCTAATATATATAAAAATTTCAAGAAATTAGTGATGGTTTTTTAGGTTTAATGAGAAAGTTCATCATTATAAGTTATTCTACGATGAAAATTCTGGATTGTACGTGCGGGAAAAAAGATATGACTGTGTAAGATCACTGGTTGCTGACGGCCTCGTCACTATGTATTTAGAATTAAAAGTACCTCACACTTTGGAACGTCTCCCAACTGCCAATTACCAGGAGAGTCCGTATATGACAATCAATAAACGTAAATTAAGGGCATTGTCGAAACATCTGAGGTAAGTTTTTTTAATATATGTTACTCATGATGGTAGATTGTTGACGATGGATAATTAATTGAGTTGTTGTTCTTTGGGTTGTTTCCATCGTGTGTTGGATTTTGTTGATTATTGCAACTTATTGCAATTTTTGTTATTATTGTTTTGTTATTGTTGAATTAATTAGCATTAACCTTAGAAAAGCTACTAATGCAAAAATCCCTTTTAGGCAAAAGCTACCGTCGCCTACTCGTACAGACGACATTCCATTACATCATCAACTATTAAATCCCCCAGTCTTGGGTAAATTTGAAAAAACTCACGTATTTAGGGTCACCACATTCAAAGGTCTGAATTGGTGCGAACTTTGTGGTAATTTTTTATGGGGCTTTACGGCCCAAGGTGTAAAGTGCGACGATTGTGGTATGATTGCGCATAGTAAGTTAAACATATTTCCCTTCACCTTTAAATATAACTAATTGTGTTTGCAGCGAGATGTTCGGAGAAAATTCCCAATGATTGCGTACCCGACCTCAAATATCTGAGGGGAGTCTTTGGAATTGAATTGACAACACTGTTGACTGTTCACAATGCCGAATTACCATTTGTAGTAACGAAATGTGTAGAAGAAGTAGAAGCGAGAGGATTACACACAGAAGGAATTTACAGATTGAGCGGTTTTGCTGAGGAAATAGATGCGATTAAAATGGCTTTAGACAAAGGTAAGTGTGAGAGCACATTTAGATTTTACTTAAATCAATTACACAATTGCTTAATGAGTAGAGACTGGATTTTATGCAAAATGCATATTTTTGGTTTTTTGGTGTATTTCTTCCATACTTTGTACTTGTCCATATCCCACCATAAGAATAGGTTTTTTTTTAATTTTTTTAAGTGCATATAATGCATATTTGGTTACTTTATTCTAAGGGCATAAGCACGTGCATGTTTCATCATTATTTTGCATATTTATGCATATATTCGCCATTTTCATAACAACTATAATAAAATCTGAAACACTGTTCTGAATTTCGTCAATGATATTTATTTCTTTCTGCTAACCTAGGGATTATTAGTATTCCTTCAACTGTGCGTTAATGAGACGGATTTTCCCAAAAATAGGATTTAACAAAAGGAGATTAGGATAATCGTTAAAATTAAAACAGATGTTTTCTTCGTAAATTTAAATCCTTCTGTACTGATAATCGGCAGGGCAATTAGAACTTAGATAAGAAACCCTTTTTAGAAATGTAGGTATGACTAATATTGTTCGCCATACATTCGCTATATCTAATGTTTAAAACTGTATACTCTGGTAATAATATTATTTGTCTGTAATTTATCTGTTAACGGCTAAACATGGTTATTGTATCTCGCTAGCACACGGTATGTCGTATTTTTGGATCACGCTAGCATGCTGTATATAGGGTTTATTCCGCGTTTTTGTTCCCGCTGCCGCCACGATCAAAGAGTGTACTCATTGTTTTATACTTCGCAGACGGGAGTATTCACCGAATTAGGAGTAGGGTAAATCAAGGACATTTAATTAATGGAGGTAATTTAGACAAAACAAATCATGTTACCATAGTCAGGTTTGTTAATGAGTCCATAGATAATTTCTTCTTGCCCGACAAAGTACTATGTCTAGTATTATGTCTACACATAATTCAGCTATGAAAAATTTAAAAAATATGGTTATTTATTGTTATAAATAAATATATAATTTGTAAATACCACAAATAAATTTTAATTTCTTAAAACAATAAATAAATGCCTATAATAATCATATTGCATATTTTCCACTCTCTATTAATGAGTGTGTTGCTTCATACAATATAAAGGTATTTATTATGTTTAGATCATAATAAAAAGCAAATATCAGGATTTCATGATGGTAAAGGAACTTCTTTTGTTGTTTTAGATGGCGAAAGAGCCGATCTGTCTATGTCGAAGTATCCAAATATTAATGTAATAACAGGAGCTTTGAAATTATATCTGAGACTTTTACCAATTCCTCTAATAACATTCCTGGTTCATCCATTGCTGATCGATGCAATTCGTAAGTGAACTTTACATTGTAGAGGTGTTTTATTTAGTATTTATTTTCTAGAACACAAAAATTTGGATCTACAAATATCATCCATAGTACACGCGCTGAAATCGTTACCCAAAGCACATTACGATACCCTCAAATATATGATACATCATTTGCAAAGGTAAATTTTTTTCCAACGCTCTTATATTTGAAATATTTTATTTATTTATATGATAATTTCCTCAACTGTAATTAAGAATACACCTATAAAATTAATAAATTCTTTTACATACACGATGACAAGGAACAATGTTTAATTGTATTTTATAATTTTGTTTTTTTTCTGATATACAGCGTGTCTGGTTAAGGTCGGTCAACGGCCATATCTTGGCAACCGTCCATCTTTCAATCTTGCCCCAAAAATTTTGATAATAAAGGTGATAAAGAGAATTTCAACAAAAAACATTTTTAACTTTCCAAAATGACCGCCAGGGAGCGTAGTAGAATTATTCCAAGGAATGACTATAACTTCGTAACAAAGAAAGGTAGTAGTTTCTGGTTTTCACCATTATTTTCGGTTGTTTATGTGCTTCAATATTATGCTATTAATGATATATCGTTCCGTTTGAAATTTTAAAGAGAAAACAAATATTTGCATGAATAAAAAATAGCGCCCTCTGTTACACCTATGTGCAACTACACAATTTTCTACCACAAATAGGTCGGTTCCTTGTAAAATTCTCTTTCTAATGACCCGAGAAATCCGTTAAGGTAAATAAGGGGTTTTATACGCAGATATACCCTACCCCTCGTAGAGGAGTTACGTTAAAAAGTGTTAAATAAAAATTGTGTAAAATAGTCTGAGTAGTTTACTGATAATAATGTTAACGTGCATTTATCTTTAACTTAAATACCGAATTTTTAATCGACATAAAGAGCTACGCCTCCTGGCGATCATTTTGGAAAGTTAATAATTATATTTGTTGAAATTCTCTTTGTCACCTTTATTATCAAGATTTTTGTCGCAAGGTTGTAAGATGGACGGTTGCTGAGATACTCGCTTGAATTGTTTTAATGTTTCTTCTTTTTTTCTTTCAGAGTAGCGTCTTGTTCTGCGATTAACAAAATGAATCCTCACAACTTAGCTACCGTGTTTGCTCCCACATTAATTGGTCCCCCAGAATCTACGGATGCTCTTCTACCAGACTTAACCAGTGATATTTTTCTAATTGAAACGTTAATCGAGCACTGTGATAGGATCTTCAATGATATCCGAAAAGACTATTTGTAATGTATAAGATCTAACCATTGAAAAATTTATTACGAATATGCGCTGATAGCTGTAATCATAGCTAACGATAAATCACTATTAATTTTTAGTGATTATTCAACAAAAACTACTTCACTTTTGTTTTTGGAACAAGGGTTTAAAGTATTAATCATTTCTTATTACAAATAATTAGCATTGGTGGCTTGTGTGTAAGGTTGGGGGGCTGCAGCACTGACTAAATTTTATAAACGCAATAATCAGAAATAAAAAATATTTTCGGAAATTATTTTTTATACACATAAACAAAACAAACTTTCGATTATGTATTTAATTACTGCTTCATTACATTATATTTTAAATTGTTTCCGCACAAAAATAAATACAATAATAAAATTAATATAATTTCCCCGGGCGGAAAACTCCTTTTCAATTCCATTTCAATTGTCGAACGACGTGCCGGAGATATCTGAACACCCGCTTGCTATACGGCGAACGGGGCTGCTGACATCGTAGCACCCTTTAGTTGTGCCTCGACGAACCATGAGCGCGCATCGCTTTAGTCAAAGGACCGTATTGCATTACGCAAAGTCAATATGAGTTCGGTTGAAGAACTTTTGAAAACCCCCTTTTTCATGGCTTTTGAAGAAGTTGAAATTAAATCTTTGGGACATCTTACGCCCACTGTCCTTATAATAAACAATTGTAACACGCCACCATACACATCTCCCAGCATCCAGCGATGCGAAAGACAGAGAAGTTGTCGTGTCGTTGGCGTTCTGACATTACCATGACAATAGTGAATACACAAAAACAACATATTAAGACGTTTAAGGACACATTCAAAAGTCGTTCGCAGTGTTTTTTCCCCTTACAAGTGGCGCCACTTGTAAAGGGGCGGCTACCACTTCCTCTAGCGGTGATGTGTTACATAATTTAATAACAAAATTTATGAAGATGTTTTTTGGATATGTGGCTGGGAAAAAACAAATAGATTATTGTGTTTTTGTTAGAGGCTTAAATAAAGCGAGAGGAGCGTGTCTTACAAAAAGGTTTAATGATACTTTTAGAACAATGAATACAATGTGTGGATAACGGTATGTAGACCACGCGCCGGAGAGAATCGAGTACGACTAACTGAAATCCGCTCCTGCGTATATATTCGGAGTGAGGGCGCTAGTGGGCTGACGCTGCATCGTGCGCTGGCGTTTGTACAGTCGTGGACACAAGTTACAGTCCGTCGTCTAGGTACAGTGTCGGACATAAGTATCCGACCATTCTCTATCTAACAGTTTTCCATACTTGTTATTCAAAGGTGAACCTTCATGGTGTTCCAAGGGCGTAGCAAATTTGCAGGAGTATAATAAAAAGCACCGTGATTATAAAATGCACGTTATGAACTTTCTTAATCTCGCGGATATCGGTCGAGTGAACATAGCGACTCGGGTAAAAAGCGCTCAATTCAGAAGAATAACAGATAGAGTGAAACAGATATATTTTGTCAAAAATTATTGATCGTATAAAATTTTGTTATCAATCGAAACGGATTTGCCGCAGAATAGTATTAGAAACCTTAATCCTAAAGTTATAGACAAGTTTTTGCAAAACCATGGCATAGACTTTATTTTTCGCAATTAATAAAATTGAGGTTAAGAATTTCTCGATAATTTATAGTTGTTTTTTGTGCGGCCCTTATCCTCAAAAACTCACGAGCCGCCGTTGATAATTAATTGCGTTGGCTAATTTCGTGAATAATTGGAAAAGCTATAAAAGCGCTTATCAGATTTATAATTTTTTTACCGTGTATATTTATTTTAATGTTAGGGCTCTACTCAGTATTAACAGTATTAAATGTTTGATGTGGTCTACATTAGTTTGTAGTTGACATGATACCTAAGCCAATAAAATTTAGATTGAAAGAATTCTTGGCCCTGGTAAATCCACAGACAAAGTATGTTTACATATAAATAAGTAACTATTTTGCTTTTATCCAATTACATAAAGTGATCAAACTGTTACATATCCATGTAGTTGATGAATGTATTTCTTGTATATATAAATACACACATCAAAATAACCTAGGGTACAAGCAAAGGAAATGCATTTCTGCTCCACATAGGTGCATAATTGTTTGTTGTATGTGAAGGTATAAGCCGACCATCATTACTTGTTTATTTTTAGAAACAGTCCTCCATCCTCAATTAACGCTGAAGAAACTGGAAAAGAAAATTGTTCGCAAAATAATGTCAAATCAACAAATTTTACATTTTTTTAATATTCCACTGATTTTTCAGTTAATAAGACCTTATTGTTGTGATGTCCGTGGTTATAAGGCTTAAGGAAATCTTTTCAATGAGAGAATAAAACTAATGATGCACACGTCAACAAATGTATTTTAAAACTGACAAATAACAATCAACTGTTTTTACATGGCAATTACAATACACTACAACTCCTCCCTCCTTAGCTTAATCCTTATATCTAACAGGTATTTTACATTTACGTTTTAGCCTAGGACGTCTAGGGAAATGGTCGGTCAGATTTGGATTGTTATTATTATCGGGATTGTTAAACTGTGGGTCACTTCCATATATTATAATTGCAGGAGTTTTCTTGCTGCTGCAAGGTTTATAACTGGTTTGTGCCTGGTCACCTGTGGAAGCCATTTCGGATTCAACACTCTGATCGCAAATTTTCTTAATTTGATCTATGTGTCTTCTAGTGATCTTTCCATTCTTTGTCATCTTACATTCGAACATCCTGTTTCCGATTCCTTTAACAATTGTTGCTTCCATCCACATTTTACTATTTCTGTTACTGGAATCCCTTATCGCTACCGCTTCTCCCGTTTTCAAATTAATGCTTCTGTCAGCTTTACCGTGATATTGTTTTTCTAAAGTAGATCTTGTCGCCTTTTGTCGCGGCTTTAACATATCAAACAAAGTTCTAACTTCTCTGTTCATCATCAAAAACCCCGGTGACTCATTAGTTATACAATGTTTAGTGCTTCTGTAATTTAATAAATATCTACTTAAAAGTATATCTGACGATGTATTTGAGTTTCTAGAATCCAGTAGTGCAGCCTTAAGACCTCTTTTGAATGACCTTACAGCATTTTCCGCTGCCCCATTAGATGAAGGGTGGTAAAGTGCTGTGGTTACATGATGAATTCCATTATTTATAAAGAATTGTTTGCATTCGTGGGAGACAAATTGCGTGCCATTATCAGATATAATTAGTTCTGGTATTCCCCACCTGCAAAACGTTTCCCTAAACCATTGAATGGTTGCATCAGTGGTGATGCGTTTCAGCATGAAAATTTCTGGCCACTTGCTGTATCCGTCAGTCATGATCAGATAATGTACGTTATTAATGGGTCCTAAAAAATCTACATGCACGCGTTCCCACGGTCTAGTGGATGCATTCCAAGGTATTGGTATTGCTTTGGTTGGATTATCAGATATTTTGATGCATGCCTTACATGATTTCGCCGTTTTCTCGATATCTTGGTCGATATTCGGCCACCAAAAGTACGATCTTGCCACCGATTTCCGTTTTACAATACCGAGATGCGAAGCATGTAATTCTTCTAACACTCTTCTTCTCAGCTTGCTCGGAATGACGACTCTATAACCCCATAATAAGCATCCTTGTTCACAAGTTAACTCAAGTTTTCTTGTTGTAAAGTGTATTAGATTCTCATCATTCGATTTTTCTGGCCATCCTCTCATGACATAGTCATGTACCTTGGCTAATATTGGATCTCTTCGAGTTTCCAAACTAATATTATTGCTATTTAATGGTACGCCTTCCGCCATGACTAGATTTAATTCGTCAGTCTCTATTTCTTCACCGGTTGATTGTAATGGGTGCCTTGATAACATATCCGCCACCTTATTTTCAATTCCTCTAATATATTTGATCTCAAAAGAAAATCCTGATAGATATAAAATCCATCAATGTGATGTCCGTGGTTATAAGGCATAAGGAAATCTTTTCAATGAGAGAATAAAACTCATGATGCACACGTCAACAAATGTATTTTAAAACTGACAAATAACAATCAACTGTTTTTGCAATTACTATACACTACAATTGTCACTTAAACTAACGAAACACGAACAGCAAACTGTATTGGCGTTAAAAATGACATTACAAATTATTTGGTTATATATGGCTCGTAAACTACTGGCAAATAAAGCCTTTTCCCCTAGATTATTTTGATGTGTGTGGGCAAATCATGTGTAATATAAAAGTATGATTCTTGTATATTTAGTGTTAACCAAAATATAATATAATTTAATATGGAAAATCCTGACAAAACTTTGTTAATAACATAAATGTGTAAAATGGTGTATGGTGTCTATTAATTAATTAATTATTAATTAATAAATACTTTGTGCGGGGGGCGTAATCCCAACAGTGTGTTTATTATCCGTTTGAAGTATTTGATTTCAATTTTGAGAAGAAAATAGACATATCTGTGACATAGCTGTGTGCGGTGGCGGAACATTGATTTGTGGCCCCCTCCTCACGTGGAAAATAAACGGCTGGCTGGGCCCCTAACCTTCTCGCTTATTGTGTTATATTCTGAATGAACTTCATTTAGTTAAGTGCTACTGTTCATATTTCTAAAAACATATTCATATTGAATAAAGTAGTTTGAGTAGTAATACAGATCAGATATCCATATGCTATGTTATTGAACTTTTATGTGCACGCCAATGTCTGTTGGCGCAAATTGAGCAACTCTATTAATCTCTTTTGTACTAAAATGCGTTTGCCCTTAGCTTAGAAAGGCTATGTCGTGTTTTACGCTGGTTACCATCTTACCTATTTGTAATTCTTTGAATTAGTTTCAAATCTTGTTTTCGCATTTTATTTTAAAGTTAATTTTAGTACAAAGAAAAACAACAACAACGTATAAGAACGATTGAAATCGAAAGATAACAAGATACGTGAACAAATGGCGACTAACTAATCGTCTTAAAAACATTGACTACTAAAACATTGTCAATACGGGTATAACCTCAACTCTACAAATATTTCTTCCATCATGTCGTAAACTTATATATGTACCATCTTTTTCAAATTAAATGCGAATCGAAACTCGACAAGTCTTCGATCGCAACTTAAAGTACACGTCCGTATATGTAGATCTATATGGACTTGTACTTTAAGTTGCATAAATGATCGAAGATCTTTCTAGTTTCGATTCGTATTTAATTTGAAAAAGATATGTCCGATAGGGCCATTTTGGCCACTTTATGGTCCTTCTTGTAGGGACATAAATTACGAGCAACGAGCTCTAAGCATTTAGAAAGTAAGTGTCGGGGTATTTTTTTAAACATCAAATTGTCCAAGTTATGTTGGCCGACAAATGGCACTCGATGCACTAATCAGCATTTGCGGTAACTCTTTTACGTGCAAATTATATTGCCATCCCTTCTCATTATTGCCTTTCTTTTTTAATGCGTGACTTTGTTTCTTCTGACTTCAATCGTACTAATCCTTGCGTTGTACGGTAAAGTGTCGTACAGTAGTATCAAAATGGGAAGGCACCGACACAGAAACGCATATTCGTACTAAAGTGAAATGTAACGGTAGAACCGAGAGAGATGGCATTGCCGTCGATCAGCTGTTGCTCGTCGTATAGCCTTCGACAATTTCTTTAGGATGGAATTACATTTAGAGGTCACATGGTTCGCGCAATTTGATGCCTTCTCAGTTTGAAGCTACTCTAGTAGTGTAGTATAGTAGCCTATTTTGGATTTTTTCTTAGCAAAACTCGAATATGTTTCAATTTGTTATAGCGGAAATCTCATACCCATTTATTGCTCATTATTTCTACTTTTCATTATTTTTTACGCTTTAGTTGATAAAAGATTCTCGTATTTTATGGTAAACTAGATGTCCCCGGCCACGCGTTGCTGTGGCCCCCATCTGGTTAAATTAACAAGAAGAAAAAGCGTTTTTTTACCTGTCATACCCCCACCCTCCGCCTCTCGCTTCCCCGTTCGCCTGTGGCCGACCCTGTGGCATATAAAAACACGCTCGCATTCGATTGGAACGTTGTGTCAAAATTTCAAAGCGATCGGTGAAGAACTTTCGGAGATCATAGATTTTTAACAAACGAACATTTACATTTTTATTTATATAGTTTTTATACTTAACATGCCAACCTAAATTATGAAATTTTGATATGAGCTCTTGTATATTTAAGAAAATTATAATATGTATCATTGAGATTTTAGTAAACTATATTTGTACTATATTTTAGTTTTATTACCAAATACTGAAATGAACATTAGGTGCACAGTGTATTTTCAAAACAGGTGAAGTGGTCAGTGACGTATACATTATATATGTTATGTATGCGTAAAAATAAAAATTCCTTGATTTCTTCAGTTAGAGCGTTGTCAGTTGCATAGACAAGGTAAGTTGTCAACGCACCTACTTGACATTTGTCATTTTGACGTTCTATTTAGTATTGACAGTTTTTGTATTATTTTAACCATAACCTATCTATATATCTGTCAAACCATATGATATGCTTTGTAATGCGTGACAACCGTGTCATGAAAAGGCAAAATGTCAAAAGTCCATTGTTTAATTGCTAGGTCTCTATAAAATATATTTCGCCCGTATGCACAATGCGCATACGGTTGAACATTGCTTGCAATCTATCTGTCGATACTACCTCATCGTGCAAGTTTACTTTTGTCCCATTGTTGACATCCCTAACGTGTATAAAAATATAAAATAGAAAAACGCATAGATAGCAGTCTATAAAAATTAGGGTACCTATGAATTTTAATTACCGCTGATGATATTATTTATTACTATTATATATTTGTTATTGTATTGGTCGAAGAGGTAAAAACAAAAAAAAATCCTAGTACGCCACTGTTATACACGAAAATTTTGACAGCACGTATACTAAACTTAACAAGCCAAAAATATCTAATTTCGAATTACCAACTTACTCAGGGGTTTACGATCACAGAGTACTTATCGCTTTTATTGATTGCTGTTACTATACTTTAATATATAATAAATTGAAAACATTAAACTCGAACAATGCATTCAATATAATTAAAAAAGACAACTTGGACTGAAATTTATTTTCAGTTTTATTTAATCCATCCCTGACACTATTAATTACCACTATTAATACGCCCCTAACTTTTAAATGTCGCGCCATATTTCGTATGCACGATTCAGTCGTACTTCCGCGTTCGGACGTGTACCTACCCGGAGGGCGCTGTAATGCAATATCGTGAAGTTGTGTGTTTCCAACGAAATGTACAGAGCTCGCGTTGTCTTTAGTTGTTGTTTCTGTGGGCCCCTGTCGATATGCGCGCAGGGATTACGTAATATTCGCGCAAACAATGGAAGAAATAAACTTGGGAAATAAATATGATCTGCTGTTTTATCCTAGCTTTAGCATAAGTCGGATTATATGCGTATGTCATTAATAATTTTGTATCAAACACCATCACACCTTTGATGTATTATAGAATAAATACATTCTGAAATTTTAAATGTTTTAATTAATACAGACAAATCGCGTGATTGTACTCTAATTCTATTTAGGGGTATTTTCTTAACAGCAAATATTTGGTAACATGAATAGATACATAACATATACATGTATGCAATTATGTAATCCTACAATACGTTATCGCTAACTTACCATAACGGACGTCTCCTCTCTAATCTTAGATAAGTGTTGTTATTAATTCCCCTATTTATATGTTCCATCATTTTATATTGGCTTTATCGCAATTGTTATTTTAGTGAATATGATCTTTTGACAGAATTGCCAACATTTTACATACATGCGTGATATGTGTGTGTGTTGCATAGATTTTATAGGGAACTTATTAATGGTTTATTAGCCACCTATATTAATCGTTCGTTATTGAGATTTCAGTGCTACTACATACACATTTTGTTTGTACGGTGGATCTATAAATATATATGTAAGTATATGTAATATTTAATCCGTTCGTTCAGAAATACCTTTAATTTCCCTGCATTGTGCAATATATAATGTGGCAGGTGTTGGCAGCGGCAGTTCTTGTAAATGTGGGAGTGAGTGATTGATATAGGATATCAAGGTCCCTTAACTGTATGAGTTTACGGAACTACAGTCCCTCGCAAAATTGAGCGTACACCAACCAAAAAATAAAAGCAGCGTGGTTTTGCAAAAAAATATTTATATAACAAGAAATACAAATAATATTTCAATACATGTACAGATTCAACTACACGATTACTGTCAACAAAAATAATATGCAATGATATTAACATTCCTGTTATGAAAAACTGAAAATAAAGACATTATGCTACCGAAAACTTAAGCGTATGGGTACTTCCCCCGGATATATATGTATGTTATGTGCCTCAGATAAAAGAATACAATGCAACTCGTTGTATTATCTAACTGTACTATATGCTCTTCACGTGTGATCAGTATAAAACCAACTTTCGTTGCGATAAGAAGTATGGATCACAAACGACGTCAATCCGACATTTCCACCAGATAACTTGTAATTAAATTATATTCTCAAGGAAAACCGCTAAGGTAGATTGGTAATTTAGTGGGAAGGGCACATTCTACAATCCAAAAATTATAAATAAATATAAATACGAAGGAACTTTACAAAATAAATCTGGTCGTGAAAGAAAACGCATATTGAATGTTAAAAATGAACGATATATTATAAGAAAAATTAAGATTAATCCGAAATTAGGTGTTCCTAAACTAGCAACGGATGTCGAAGCAAGCATTGGAAAACGCGTATCAAATGATACTATTCGTCGGGTACTGCATAAGTTTTGTTACAATGGTCGAGTTTGCCAACGAAAGCCTTTAATATCTAAAACCTTCTAAAACAAACCGTGTTAAACGTCTGGA
>JARFOC010000481.1:8076-40305 GCA_031763485.1 Osmoderma eremita
ACCCGTCCACAACTCCTTTTTACAATATATAAATGATAATTTAACAACATCAACTTAAAACCTTGCCAAAACTGCACGACATTAAAAATTTCTATGGTATTTAAATTAGTTAAATATTTTAAGTTGTACCGTTCCATTACAAAGAGAAACGCTTCGGGTATTGGATTGGCCTGCTCACAGTCTGGCCTTAAACCCTATAACGTCTATGGGCAGATGTTGAAACTGAAATATCATCTAAAACTCCATCCACATTAAACCATTTATGGAATATTATCTAGACCTTCTATAATATTCCAATAGAAAGATGCCAAAAATTAGTGGAAAGCTTACCGAGAAGATGTGCAGCGGTGTTGACGAATAAGGGTTTTCCAACGAAATATTAATTCTAAATACAAAAGCGGCTTCGAAATTAGAATATAGAATTTATTTGACAGATGTGCCAGATACATCTATGTTTTTAGTGTTAATTTATTTTATTTGGAGGTTAGTGAAATTTCATTAACTTATTAACTTTTACAAATTGATCAACATATCCTTTTTGCTCTGCATGTGCTATTTAGGTGGCCGTCACTGTATATAAATATCCAAATAATTATACGAATACCTATACAGAACATGTACGTGCATACGTCTGATTCGCAATTTTCTAGAGAAGAAATTTGTTAAGTCAACCAACAATCCAAGTGCTTATAATTTTTAGGTGAATCCCAGCAATTCTTGTTTAAAGTAAGCGCTTGAAGAGTTTACTTTATACAAAAGCAGTTGAGCGGCAAAATACTGCTGTGAATAGGTTTTAATGTTAGAACGTAAGTGTTTCTCTTCTAAAGTTACACATCTAGTATAATGTGTTCTTACTGTTTGTAATAGTGCAATATTATCTACATTTATGGAGGGTTTATCTAATTCAGCTCTTCCTAAGCGCGGGTGAAATGTGAATGAAAGAAATAAAGAAAGTGATATTTCCTAGTATATGGCAATTTAATATTTATTTTACATAATTAGTTATAAACAACATACTTCAATTACTTATAATGAACAATAAATATTAACTGACTAACCCTTTTTTGTTTACTCATTTGTTTATTAATTTATTTAAATAGACATATTTACAACTTCAAGAGAATATGCATTTATTTGGCTAAACACTGTGTCGGTGTTCAGCCCAATACACAGCATGGTATCAGAGTATCAATGGTATTTGAGTATATGGTATCCTTCGTTTGACTGATTGTACAGCCCTTGAACGCTATCTGTGGTTTATCGTATAGCTTTCCGTAGTACTGTAACGGCGCCGTTGTACTTCGACTAAAATGAAACCTTTAAAAAGTAAAGTTTTTCTAAAAATATTTAGGTTATCTTCTCTCGAAGAATGTCGATAGTGTCTACAGTGTAAGATAAGTTTCGAAGAAGTTTATCTTATACTGACTGTGGCTGTGTGGCCTGGCTGTTTTCAGTATGTAATATATAAATAATGTAATAATTATTTGAGGGAAATTAATCCGCCATGTAGCGAAATCGCACAGAGCACAGTACTTTGAAGTTTGTAGAGTATAAATACGAAGGCGTTTGTGGAATTTGCGTCACTTCCCTGCAAATAGAAAAATGTCGTCCGCGTACTCATTATATTTCTGCAAACATATCAACTGAAAAAATGTTATAGTTAGTGTGGTTTGTCTACCAGGCTTATATGCGAGGAAATATTTAGCGCTAGATCTGGTTTTCCATAGGGTATTAGTTTATTTTCCCTAGACTAAGATGATCGATGCGAACCTCGTACTTGTCATTATATAAACCAGCAAACCATGAGGTATGGCTTATCATTTCATTACCCTTTGGTTTTCCAAAGCAACTGTGAAATATTTGTTATACAATTTCCTTCAACCCTCTGAACATTCATCAAGTTTAATTCACTTTACACTTTTACAATCGGACGAGAAGTCCCCCGCTGCCACCAGGACTTTATATTGTACATTCTACGCGCGCTCCTCAAAAACAAACATACAGCCACCGACAGTTTGTAATAATATCATTATCTTCAGGAATAGGATTTCTGATGAAACAATTTGTTGGTTTAACGTAATTTAGAACCGGCTCGGTCCTCTATTGTGCTGTGGCGGCCTAATGAACGGGCTCCCGCGTTCGTGTCGTCCTGCCCTGTGACCGCAACACGATGATATTGAAGCCGAACTTTCCTCCTGCTATGTTGAGACACAAACACACCTCCGCGCAAACACAGCGAGGGGTATGTGTGGGCGGGCGACGCAGTAACACACTGATACATACGGAGGGAGAACGGGGACAAGTTTACCCTACGGCGTAATCAAATGCTCTTGCCCCGGAATGTTATACTTGGTGGAGTGGAGATTGCAATTTCAGTTAACTAACAGGAGTCGCCGTTGTCGATGTTTCGGTTGGTTTGGTTTGGGTAACGTTTGCGATAACTAAACATTTAAATACGATCTTCAACTCACTAATAACTATTGGGCAATGGAACGGTTAATTTTCGTGAATACCTGTACCTAGTTGGCTACTAAAACTGTCACAATAAAGGCATTCTATTTTGTGTGACACTTTAAGCAGCCACCTTATAATGTATAGATGTAAGTATGAGGCAGGAAACCATAACAATTACCTCAGAAAGATGATTTTATTTTAAGAAGAGAATATTGGTAATATCTCAAATGTCTTAAATAATTTTGGAATTGCTCTATTGTCTTTAGCAACGCCTTTGCATGATTCTCTTCTTTTAATACGTTATTCCATAATCACTGAAGATTGCAAGGTCTATAGGATAGTACAGTAAACAAAATATATCGTGTCACACATTTTTTTAAATTCAGGGCACGTGTTTGGCATACGTCTATTCCCATTGTCAACCGCATGACCGTCGGTAATGCTATATATCTTGTTTATTATTCTATAATACACAAATATAATAGAAAAAAGCGTTGACCCTTTCAATTAAATTAAATACATTATATGTATTATTTCACTGAAGTTGAAGATTAAGTAAGTTTTTGAAATATGTCCACTAAATAAGCGGACTTCGTTAGAAATATCTTCTCGCTATTTCTAGACATGGATTAAGCTCTAGCATTGCAAATTCGAACACAGTCCTTCCATTGCAAGTTTACGTTGGCAACCATATGTAATAGTTGCTCTTATATATTCTTCACAAATACTAAGTTTTCAACAATTACAACTCCCTGGCAGAATACGATATGCCAAATCGGAATAATTATCGCTATTCATCAAGTTGCATAACAAATAATTTTTCAACTTTTCAAGTCAATGCCCGCTGTTGCTAAATATACACAGACATATCTTTAATTCATCGGTAAGTTGTATCATATCACAGAGGAGTTGTCTTAAGTTGTTTAGCATAACCGTCACAAAACATTGTATGCTTGGGGAAACAATATGGCAGATGGTAGAATAATTTACTCTGTGACAGTGTGTGCCTTCTTTCATTTGCCTATTTTATAAGCTTCTTAGTAATATGCGAATAAAATTTACCGTAAGAACTATGTGAACATTTGACTTCTTATTACTCTCGAATTATTCTCTCACTGCTGCTGCATACGGAAGAACAGCAGCTTGCAGAATCCCACCCAGATATCTCTAGTGACAGCTGCATTTTATATGAAATATAGGCCAACAGGTTCACGCGAAATCAGAATTAACTGGCTGCAATGTATATCTGGATTCATCACTGGATTTATTATGATCCCAGCTAATATGCTCATTCTCTGCGCTAAGAGAAATACAAACCGACCGTTTTCTACCGGGAATCTAAACTAAACTACAGCTATGTAAATAGTTTCCAATCATTTGATACTAGCCTTCCAGTGTAGGAGCAAACTTACTTCGAAACTGGGTTGCATTAAGAGTGCCATTTCTATGTGCCGAATGCGACAAGTATCAATCACCTGATGGTGTTGTTGATGTCGGCCAACCATAGCCATTATCCTTGTCGAACATTACCAGATTCTGGAAAGTGATATCAAAGTTTATAAACTTCGCATTGGTACACTCCAATGCCTTCAGCAGCTTTGTTGTGTCTTCTCACTTGACCCGCAGCCTTTCAAATCTCTATCTCTGACAGATCCTGGGGGATTTTCTGACGACACTTTCCGTTACTAATCTACTGAAGGAGAGTATAAATCCAGCGACAATCGCTTTAAAACAGGTATCAAGATGTCAAAATTCAGTGTTGAGGATAAATCAACACTGCTACCCTCTTACGGCGAAGGGAGGCAGTAACAACCAAACACTTTACACAATACACACTTACACAAACCTAATGTAGACTGATACAAGAAGTCTCAAGGCCGCAGTGCTAAGTCGGCATTAGGATACAAACAGCACGTTCAAACACGCATGTGTGTTTCTTGTTTAAAAATATTGATACTAGTTTACAGAAATATTTGTAGATATATTTATTTACTTACATACTCTTATAGTAGTAAGCGGATCTATTTTGCAACAGATAGTCAGGCGACACTTAGGACACTATGGAACCTTAAAGTGACATCAAGACTGGTTTGGAAATACGTACGGGAATTGAGTGTGCTCGCGGAACGCAATAAAGTTACTTTGTTTTGGGTGCCTGGGCATTCGGGAATCGTAGGAAGATAGGATCATCGTCTTCATACGTGGAAAATTGTTCTGGGAGTGTCTAGAAACACAGTACCTTGGCAGATACGAACATGGGTCCAAGAATAATACAACCAGGCAAAGTCATGGCAAAACCTTTATTAAGTGGCCATCTGTAAAAAATGCTGATGAACTACTAAACCTTAGTAGGAATGACCTTCGTGCAGTTTTAGGTTTCCTGACCGGACACTACGCACTAAAAGGCCACCTACAGAAAATTGGGGTTGATATTGAGGCCCTAAGCTGTAGACTGTGTGAGGGGATAATAGAGACTGCATACCGCATCTTATGTGAATGAAAGCCCTCAAACCCTAGATGACAGGCAATCTTTGGAAAACCAAAAATGAACCTAGAAGACTATATAGATCAACCGGCCAGGGACCTGCACAAATTGGTACAGGGCCCAATGATTTGGGAATGGGTGGTATAATACATGGGTACAAAAATGGGAGATGAATACAAAAAATGGTGAAGTGTCTCCGGAAACTTATGTCAGACGGCTCCAATAAGGAAAAAGAAACTTATACACTACTATTTATTATCAATTATGTGGAATATCCACTAATTGTTCTAAATAATGCAGAATATGAAATAAGCAATCCTTAATACAATATTGCAGCATGTAAATGACAGCCAAGAATATTTGACTAAACAAATCACGATTTTTTGGTGTGCAAATTTTAATGAATTTCTCTATAAATTCAATCTAACTTACTTCCAATTCATAAATACATTTTCAACGCAAAATTTGATAATCCATTGAAATACTGCTCGTCCTTCGAGCTTCCCAAGCGAAAATACATTAAATTCAAAACCGGCCCCACACCAATGATTATGACGAAAACGACCGACTGAATCCGTAGCGGTATGCGTACAACCCATTAGCTTAATACATTTTTCTCGCATTTAAATGACATTTTACACTCGCCCGCCCGTCCCCGATTTGAATAATTCATCAGCGGGCGCGAACGGGCTTTCGATGAAATGTTATTTAACGATATATACGAAACACGGGCGCAGAGTTCCGTGACAGTAATTCCTATCGAGTTTTTCCTCCGGTACTCGAGTAGCCGGCCATCGCCCGCCCCTGGCTTCCGATAATATTGAGTTAAATATTGACGAGGGGATGCCCCGTTCTCCTGCTCGCCTCTCATCTAATCCGAGGGAGGTACGTTTTAATATTTATAATAAATTTCCAACATTCGCGACCGGGTAGTCGGTACTCGATAATTGGTAATCGGTACTCGTCCGAGGATGTCGGCGGTAGGGAGGCGCGCATGCCATAACCGATATAAATGGAGAGGGGTTTATGGGGCGTTCAGATAATTAAATTCTTATTTCTAAGAGCGGAAAGCACTCACTATGCGAGTTCAGCAAATATTCTTTAATTGAGGGAACGAACTCACTTACGTGTCTGCAAAATTTTCCCAGTTCAATTGTAGTAAATTCTTACTGTACACATTTTTAATCCAAAAACAGATCGACTATAATGAGTCCTAGATGTGAATATTAAAGTAGAACTTCTTGCAATAAAACTGCGCAGGACTATGGAAGACGTAAAGGAAAAAATCGACGTTGCTATCCAGGCCTTATTGCCAAATGTGAAGTATGCAAAGTATGGAAAGGGAAGATTATCAACTCTTTGAATGGGGCAGTATATTAACAAGCTATACTCGGCCGAATATTAACAAGAATCTGGAATTGCTGACTGGTAACGTTGATGATTTTGTCAACGATTGACATAAATTATAAATAGGGCTTTCAAAACAGGTTTCCCACCTACGACAGCCGTTAGGCAATTGAGTAGTTCGCAAGGAAACAGGCAACCCAAAAATTTAGAAACAATGAAATTGTGTACACTGAAAGAGTGTTTTCGTGTAACGCATATTTTTTTAGGTGTTTGATCACCCGCTTTGGCCTTCAAATTCCTCCAAAATTTATGTGTGACAGATTGATATTAAAAATTTAATTGAATTAAATGGTCTCTAAAACGATAAATAGATAAAGAGAAAAGAATCTAGTAAATATTTGCATGCGATTTTTAGTATGCCATTTTGCCTTACTTTCCTCTGCGTCGTTTTAAAGATCATGTAATATACTTCAATGTTGAAAATTTTGTTTTTATACTGGTTACAGTTTCGGAGATAAGATTTTTAAAAATGCGGAAACGGTGGAGGCGGCTGGATCCTAAAATGGAACGATTGGACACGTTCTTATGCAAAGGAACTCTAGCAGTTGACAAAGTTTCACTCATTTCCGATTTTTTCAGTGGCTACCGGTGTCGGTCTCAAGTGCGGGTAAAGGAAGAGGGTTCTCAGGTGTGATGCTTCTATCACCAATGACTTAACCTCGGATAATATTGATCACTTTGATGAAGGCACGTCGAGAAAAAGCTAGTCCTAAGCATCTCAGTGCTAAGCTTAGTTGAAAAACACAATTAGTCCTAGTCCTAATGTACGAAAAAAAGAAACAAGAGGGCATGTGCGCTTATATGGATGGAGATGATATTAAACAGTGTAATATCAGTTATTCCAAATCAATTGGATAAAATAATTTGAATTAATTTGAATAGTTTTCATAGTACTATGCATGCATCCCTATATTTGGAAAAGACGAATTTATAACACCCTATATAAACCCCAAATGCACAGACCGAAAATCATTAGTAACAAAATGTTTTATAATAGATAACTTTTCCTTTCCAGAACATTTTCACTCTCGCGCATAGTTATACAGCTGATTTATTCACAAGAACTCAGTAAATGTGCTAAAAATACTTCCCTCGAATATAAAATGGAGAATACACCGTTATATTGATGAGTAAGTTGTCGTTCCACGATACAATAAGCTCCGAACAGAGAAATACTCCCCTGCTACGCATTCCAAAAGTGTCTCCAGTCTTTGTCGAATATTCTCCCAGAAAGGAGGCAGCACAGAACAAAATTATAGCCATTTATAGTTGTAAATGTATACATACAGAACGTTCAAAAATATCGAGGCACTACTGCTAACTTTGTAATTATTAATGCTACAAATTCGGCTAAAATAAGCAAAGATTCAGTGTTTTTAGTGCTGGTTAAGGTGAATGAATGAAGCGTATCTGTGATAATTTAAAAGTTTTTAATTAAAACTCCTGTATGTTTTTCAATATTTTGAAGGACAATATAGTATGTGATATAGAAGCCTCAATACATTATTTCCTTGAAACGAATAATAAAGCGGATCACAAAGGATTTTAGTTTAATACACCGATACAGTTTTCTTGCATAAAAAAATATCACAATTGGCTGGCTTCGCCACAAATCAAAGCAAAGAATACAATTCTAGGAAAGTATCAAAACTATCCTTAGCTGCTTCAACAGTACATATTTCTGATCTTAGATTGTGGTGCAATTGTCATTAATTAAAGAATTTTATAGCTTAATTAGTAGGATTTTTGAATTTTTACTGTTACTTTGTTATTTATGTGCTCCGTGTTTATTTTGTTAATGATTTATTCAATCAACTTTTTGATTATTAATTGAATTTATTGTTATGTCTTATACTCGCATAGAAAAATGTGACATGCTTGCGAAAAGAACTTTACGGTCAAATATTTCATAACAAAGTGATGCCGGATGGACGATATTTTTGCGTCTGTTACGTTGGTTTTGGCCAAAGATGAAACCAATTTATAATAAAGTGTGCAAAAAGGGTAACAACATTAGTGAGAGAAAAGAAGTTTCTGTCCTATCTTGATGCTCATTGCATTAATCCTATTCGGCAAGTAGCTGCTGAACTTTAAATTAGTATATGTTAAGTAATTAATTACTGTAAGTGCAATTCTGAAAAAAAACATAAATATGTACCTTTCTAATATCCATCCGTGCAGACTTTGCTAGAAACAGATTTTGAATTAAGAAAGAAACGCAACGAAGGGGGAGGCCAAGAAGAGAATGGACAAACCAAACTAGGGAAATATGGACAAGAAAGGGAATGACATTAGGGCAAATGAAAATTATGGCAAGTAATAGAGGGAAGGGGAGGCATTGAGTAAAGACCTTAACTACTCTTATCGATGTAAGGTGTTCAATCCTCTTCCTCTCCGATCTTTCTTCGCCCCTCTCTTCATAAACTTGAAACATACAGTTTCCATTCTTCTCCTTAGACGGTTTACCACTTATTTGTATTACCCATTTCAGCTTTTATAGATTCCAGCTGGACGTTATTTTATATTTTTAGTATCTTTCATAGTCTAGTAACGCGTCAAACTTAGTTATTAATACCCACTTTCATGGCAACAAGATACTCCCATATACGTGAATCACACTTGTTGTCTTATACGTCTTGTGCATTGTAAATACAAATCCACGCAAGCACCCTTCACACAACAGCAATGGCTGACTAGCCTTTCGTCTTCTCGGGTGTCCACATCGCCTAAAGAAACTGCCTTTGTGCTTCTTTGCTCGCCTGGTTCCTTGTATGAATTCGTGAAGTTAATTTTTTTTAATCTTCCAAGACCCTACCAATGTATAAGGCTATGTGTGAAAATGTGCTGTGATTTTTATAATGTATTTAAAAATAAAATATTCCTTTATCTAGTAACATTACTACCGGAAGGTAGTGGAGTAATATTTATTTATCGGCAGAGGTCAGACATTTAACAATTTTATACTGGCATCCTAAATCAAAAGGATAGTAGCCAAGGTCGCGTTTGCTGTAGGAAAAGCTGATAGTAAACAATTAACAAGAAAAGACAAGACACTCAGGAAAATCATAGCAGTACATACATATATACTGTGTGCCCGCGGTAAATGTATAATTAAAGAATAATTTTCTTTCCATAAAATCGTTCAAATACCAATTTTTAAATGAAGAAAGGTTTCTGGGGAACAGAAGATCTTCATATAGTTTATTCCGTAGCCATAGTCTAATTACAAAATTGCATGTGAGTGACACTATGAGAAGGAAGTACTTTTATTTGTATACTAATGCACAGATTTAACACTGCAGCCAATTGTATCACTCTACATTAAGTTTGTGTATCATGTGTGCGTGCGAAGTGTATGGGTTGTTACTGTCGAATGGAGGGTTGCAGATCATTTGTGCTCCAGAAGTTATTCTTCATCTATCAAAAAAAAACGTGTGTCAGCGACTCTATATAAGAAAAAATGTTTTATTTTTTCGCAACACACTATATAAATTTATTTTGAATTACGATATATTCATCAAGTTCGAATTTTTTGGCAATGCCTGTATTCGAGCATAATGTTCTTCGATACCTAAACGGTATTGGTAAAATACCCATTTGATTTCCATATAACATAATAAAAATGAAAATTGTTTACCCTACATCACCATCAAAGCTCCTAGCATCGCGCTTTCTTTCATTCTCCCCATTTTCTCTTTAAATATTTGAAAGCGTTCCTTTCCCCATGTCTAACTAGCTAAGCACACCTCTTACTCTCGATACAAGTAATATTTGGCTGTTTCTTAGGTGTTTTTGATCTAGAAAGTTCAAGTTAGTAACAGAATTACCGATTTTACACATTTTGATAGCACATATTTTAAATATCACCATATAATTCTTTATAACGCCGATAGTATCTAGCTCCAAACATAAAACTTCACTCTAACCTCCGTGCAAACTTTAAACCTTCTTTCTAGCGAGAACAGCTTCGCTTCCAACTCGGAGCAACCAGGCAAAGATTGATTTTCTGACGGGCACGAAAACATACAAATTAAAAGTTCCATTGACTTATTGCTCTCTTGTCGTCCGTTGGGTGCCGACGGCGCTTCTAAAATTACCTTTAATGATAAATGATTCGAACGTGAAATATCGTCCCTGGAATCGAACTAGTACTAACTGTATCAATCTCGGAGCTGCTGCCCGTCCGAGTGAAAGGGGTGTGAGAAATTGGGGTTTGGGACGAGTTCCCGCTCGATTTATTGTGTAGATTTTTTAGCTATGCTTTTATCGGTAATTTTACAACGCCAGAATAAAAAAAAATGAGGGAGAAGCGCCTGACATTATGAAAAGGAAGTAATAAATAGGTTGAACGTCAAATTATGTGTTAGTTAACCTCGTTGTACTTTAACGATGTCACACCTAATACTTTAGCTGCTTAGTTTGCAGCACATGTTTTGTGTTTTTAAATAACCATAGCATTTAGTAGATTTGTTTTACAATTTGTTTATGACAAAGATTTGAGTCAATTAATTAAATAAAAGCCCATATGTTTATACATGCATAAAAACTAGCTCTACCGTGGGAACCACATTTGCAATGTTATAATGAAAATGAAAAAATAATACCGTCTGTTAATGACTCAAAGTATACAATGATTGCCGTAATTTTACAACACGGAGCTGCAGTTGCATATGTGTCAAATGCTCTTAACGACACACAACTTAACTACGCCCAGATGGAGAAAGAAACGCAAATTGTATTCCGATACGAAAGATTTCACAAATATTTTTATGATAAAAGATTTTTAGTGGAAAGCGGTCGGTCTACGACCTTGAAATAAGATATAAGGTAAACCACTCTACTTCCCAGATATGTTAGCTAGAGGACATGATTCTGCGGAAGATGGTACAGAAAATTTAGAAACCACCGATGAAATGGAAGATTACCAAAATCACATTTTTTTGCCTGTGCTTGTATTCTTGTTAAAAATTCCATAAAACTTTCATTTTCTTCTTGTATCATTTTATTAAAGGTGTATCGCTCATATGTGGTATTTGCCTTTGGTATAAAATAATTTGTAAACTTTTCCAAAATTAGTTATATGTTTGTTCTGTTTGGTTCAAATTAAAGGTGTTAAATATAGTAATAGTAGCAGCACCAATTGTTGTCATTAATGTAGCTGACTGTATTGTTTATTTAAATGTATTGCTACTGATTACCATTTAAATTGTTGTTGCCATTCATCCCATGTTCGTGGCATATCACTCTGGTTTGTTATTACGAAACTTTTTGGCGGTCTCATTCCTTGTACAGGGCCATGCCATGTTTGCTGAATCTTCACTTGCGTTATTTGTGTTCTGCATTTCTCGTTTTAGTGGATTAGTAAACTTATCCCACTTCTGACACCATGTAACATTTATAATTATACTACTAATAACTTTATTTTGGTAAAATACAATGTCGTAGTTATTACAAGAATGCAACTTGTCATAATCATCTGTGTCGGCAGATGGCGTCGCAGGTGGCAACTTGCTTTGTTAAAAATACATGTTTTTGATGAACGTCTTAATCATGAAACAACTAATTTCAAAGAAAACGAATGGTTTTTATAATAACTACACTACACTAACAGTAAGAAATATTTTAGACTCTTATAAATCTGACAGTTACTATAATTTGATGTAAAACTTCATTGATAGCAATTGATAGTTTAAAATATGCGTTACCAAGTATTCACAGCTTACTGTAATTGTGCATTCAATTGACCAATCGGAATAAATTAATTTTTGCCATGCATAACATGAAAAGCATGAAGAGTCGAAAGTTTTCTAAGGATAAACATCAAATCATAACTTTGTCCTTAATTTAACACGTTTTAAAGAGCACATTGCTCATTTTAGAGGAGGTAGACCAGAAAAGTCCAGTGTTGCCCAGCATATTACTGAAACAAGTCACGGCATGTCAACAGATAATCTTAGGTTAATGAAACAAGTCCTTAATCTTAGAGAATTGGATAGTTACGAGAGTATTTATATTCATAAGATTAAGGGCAAAGTTATGAATTCTGACAAAGGACCCATCCCGCATTCTAGTTTATACGATCTCTTAGAATAAATTGTATGGCAAGTATAAACAAATTTATAACGAACCTTATATTCAATATGCTAATTGTCTCGTTGTGTTTGTTTATACTTGTTATGTTCATAATACAATTGTTTTCTATTATAACAATATTTACTCTTCGTAATTTGAAGTCTTATTATTAAGGGGATTGTTACGGTTCAGTGAGCGTGACGAAGTACGCTTAATGTACCGGAACGATCCGGTAGTATATATAGACTTATATTATAAGCCGGAAGGTAGTGTTATTCTAGTGGTGTTCTGTGTGGTGCAAATCTCCCAGAGTGCAACGTCTAACATTATTTTCATTCGTAGATTCTGCTTAGTTGCCGAAATACGTATACGGAGTTCTTCACTCATCGCGGTGGTAAGGGTATTTTTTTAAACTATTTTAAGCCACCGTATCCTATTATTTGTATTTTATACCAAATCATGTTCGGACCATCTGTGGCTATATTTGAACACAATTAAACGTTCATCATATAAGATCAGTATCATGCATACACAGTATATAGTACATTACAGCAGCCAGTATTGTAAATTATATGTTCGGGGCTTAGCATCGATACATGCCGCGTCCTTCCCACCAGTGAACGAAACGGATTGGTGTCCCCAAACATCCGGAATCAATCACGAGGTGGACGACATGGATACCGATAATTATAGTGATTTAGTGGCAGTAATTGGCGGACAGGAACGTCGAGTCAGAGTCAACTTGATACTGAAATCTTATTACAACGTTCGATTTCTGGATGAAAATGGGTGATAATTATGTCAAAGTTTGTATTCATTTATTAAATGTAGCCATTGAGTAAGTATTTGTGCATCCATGAAATTATATGTAGAATATAGGGTGCCACACCTACTTTAGGTATTGGGAGCTTTCGTCGAGCAGTGGGGGTTCGTGTCTTTGCCGGAATGTGATAATGGTGTATAACTTAATTTTATGTATTACCAGAATAAAAATTTCATTTACAAGGTGGTATTAAACTTTCCAAGTATTAGAAACCTTTTTAATGAGACTTATTGGAGGCATGGTACCCATTTTATTTGTTTTTTTAAGAAACAACTATTAAAATCACATTCACCGAACAGATATATGTAATAACAAATTAAATTTATTAATTATTGATAATTTCAAAGGCCGCAGTCTTATTTTCCACTTATTTGGTAGTACCACCATCCAAACTGATTGCATCAGTTGCTTTATCTGCTTCCCTTGAAACCGCTACCTCTGAAGTTGGCGATATTGTTTCAGAAGTTGAAAAGTTGACAGGTCCTGCAGAAACAGTACTTTTGGGCGAAGAATCATCGTTTGTAGTGCTTGTTGAATGCTCTGTTGTAGTCGTTGTAGTAGATTCCGTAGTAGGCACTGTAGTAGACTCTGTTGTAGACGTTGGAATGGTCGTTGGAGACGTTGGAATGATCGTTGTAGGTGAAGGCTTATCAGAGGTGGGTTCTGGAGCTATGGTAGTAACATTTCCATTGTCACTATGGCCTGCAAAGCAAATGAAATGCATAAATACATATTCCAAAACTTATATTTTGGGTAAAATACTTACTATTATTGCAGTTAACTAGTGCTATAGTGAGTCCGAGCACAAATATTGCCAACGCAGCTGATAGAAGGATTAAAATCTTCTCAAGAGCGGACAGATTACCAAAGCAGGAACCCCTGCAAAGGAAGAAAATTTATCTTTTCTCCTCCTTTAATTTTGCTTAATAAAAATACGCTAGAAATTTCAATAGATTAAATTAATCAGTAGATTAAACGGAAAATATATATTCGATGAATAAATTATCACAAAAACATATACGTATTGTCCACATTCAGCATTATTTAAGATTTCTAATTTTAGTAAGATTTCTGTGATTGCCCATATGTTATGATCAGCAAAGAGAAACATTTTCTTGGTAAGGTAGCAACTTGTGTGTAGTGAAGTAAAAATCGATAGAAGCAAATTTAAGTTAGCCAGTCAAAAGTGCAAAGATTACTTTAGTTTATAAGACGATACTGATTTTCGTATGATTTGTTACTAAACAAAATTGTAAAATTGGAAATTGTAAAGAAGTTGGATTTGTATGGTATTAGAGGACCTATTTTGCACGAAAAATATCATTTGGATGAGACTACAAAATGTAGGTTTAAATACGGGTAAACACATGTTGTTTGAAATAAATATTTGGTTGAAATAACAAAGCATATAGTTGTTATAGCATTTGCTATGTTTTTCCAACTACATATATAACGTAGAAGCCGTTTAATAGAATCACATCCGGACTTACCAATCGTTTACTGATAACAATATTCGACAAATATATTGACCAAGCGTTTGTTTATGTATAGTATTTATGTTTCTTTTTTAAATTTTGTTTAACTTAATAGTAGTAATTAACCAAGCATTGTAAAATGAGAACATACTATTTATTTCAACTAAAAAGTAATTTACAATTCAAATAAAACAAAATAAGTACATACAACAAAATAATTGTTAATAAACTCATGCATTGTCGATTGTCTTTGCCTCGATTTCATTAATAAAAGTTTCATATTTATAATGCAGAGCAAAATCAGTGCCTAGTGCAGACCGCGTCGCTGTACTTCTACTGCTTGTCTCATTTCTAGATTTGTTGGAATTTGTGGAGGACACAATTCAATATCGTGTTCGTTAGCAGCATCAGTTTCTCCTTGGCGATTCACTACTGATCTACAAATCTGGTCTGAAGTGAGTGATTCAGCAACACTAAAATTAGTATATGAATGGCCATCCAATTTTCTTGACCGATGTTAGTCGGACATACATAATTTCCCATGTTGAAAGCAATTTATTATGGTGCTTGGCAATATCTGATGCCACGATATCATTTATAAAATATGCAGAGTATTACGAAGACTTATTTTTTTCACAGTTTCATTGCTACTTTTCGTTGGCTCACATTCACCCATTTATCGTATTGTTCTATTACGCTTGCCTTTTCTTTAAGCGTTAAATCTCTTGGATTTCCAAATTTAGACAATTTTTTTTTATAGAATTGGGAGATCTTATTGTCAGGAATATCTAAACACAACAATAAAATGCATGGTCTATCATTACTGAATCATCCCCAAGTGTTAATATAAAACTAAGTCGAAAAGGGTTCTAAAAGAATGCTTTATACATACCATAGTATATATACCATAGAGGAATTTAGACTTTGCAAAAGATCCATGTTACCGAGAAAAAAACTGATAACATCAACCCATGTTTTGATTATAATAACAGATTCTTTTACCGTAAGTTAGTATATAAACGTTCGGGACTTCCTAGAAGTGATAATATTAGCGGATTGATAACATTATCTGTGATCACATTAACCGGCTTCTACTGCATTTATTTGAGACAACACGATCTTTTGTTTGTCCGTATTTAAACATAGATTTTATTGTCTCAACCAAATATTTTTTTGTGTGCGCAGTCAAAGAATTGAAATAAAGAAAGGAGACATCACCTACAGTTCTGGATTATCAAACAAAACCGCGGGGAAGCCCAAGGAAAGTATTCTCCGTTCACATTTGTTATAGTTGGGCTTATCAACATAATCGCCTTGAAAAGCGCGCGGATGCAGTCAAACACCTGTTGTTATGCCGATGATAAAAACTTCGCTGGAGAAGCAAGAACCAGGGAAGTCTTGCAAAGTATCAAGGGTATTCACAACGATAAACAGCTGTTTTAGACATAACAAACTGATTATGAATGAAGAAAAAACAAACTCTAAGCTATTTGCAATAGAACAGCGTAAAATTAAGAAGCCCGCTAAAACACAACTTGAGAACGGAAATATAGGTATCTGCGTTGTTGAGTTTTTTACTAAATAAACTCATCTATACTCTTTTGAATCAGAATTAAATAATTAAATGAATAAAAATTGTATTAAGACCGTATACTTTGCTAACTTCGAACCGTTAATAATTATAATACATATTTCATTTGACCCTTTTTTATTTAGAGTTTGCAATACATGTATTTCAAGTTCTTATTTCGCGTAGAAACATCCTCAGAAATTATTCATAATGTTCATGGCATAAAGATGTCATTATCCATCTAATATACAATTATATTACCAACCGCGTTTGAATCGAGTTTAAATATCCAGTTTCTTAATATTTTTTTTCAAATTTCGAGTCAACTCATCAGGCGAGGGTTTAAATTCGTTTTTCTTAAAAAGTTTCTTATGCAACCGACATTTACATCACTGTAAAAATGTGTAATTGTTTGAATTTCCTAATAAAGTAATGACGTAGTTTTTTGGAAAATTGCTAAAGAAATTGTACCACGTGAGCAAAAGTGATTGATATGTCTGAAGTTGCAGCAACATTTCCTTCCTTTGTCCAACCTGTTATATATGTATATACAGCCTGTTCAAAAATATCGGAGGACTATCAGGCTGTGATAACATTGTTATAGTTAATGCTACAAATTCGGTTAAATTAATTAATTCATTAATATATTTTTTAACTTAATATAATCTTCAATATTTCGAAAGACAATAAATGTCATTAAAAAAGCCCTTCTATATTATTGCCTTAAAATGAGTAATAAAAAAGTTAAGAGGGATTTCATTTTAGTACAGTTTTCTGACATTAAAGATTGCAGTAGGTTTAATTTTGCCCAAACGAAAACAAACAAAACAATTCTACAGAAGTGTCAAAGCTGTTCTTAGCTGGTTTAACAGTTTTGCTAATCTTACATTGTGGTACCATCACTTAATTTATTAGCTTATTTGGAATTTTTGAATTTTTAATATTAAATTTGTTATTTATGTCTTTATTTTGCTAATTATTTATTCAACCTGTTATTTGATTATTTATTTAATTCATTGTAATGTCATACTCGTATAGAGAAATGTGCTTGAGGCATATTTTGCTTGCAAAAGAAATTGGGACAGACCATTGCAGCGTTACAATCAAGTATTTCCGAATAGATTACTGCCAGATAGATGGATATATTTTACGGCTTTTAGGAATATTTCGCCAATATGGAAACACATTTAAAACGAAGTGTGCAAAACATTATCAGTGAAATAATATAAGTTAACGTTTTGACTTATTTTGATGTTCATGCCAATAATTCTATTGGACAACTGCAAAACGCTATTGGGGAAACCTTGGCAGGTAGAGACCACCCTGTAATTCATCATTCTGTAAAATCCGCTGTGAACAGGTGCAGAAAGTGTATAGAAGAAAATGGAAATGTATTGGAACACCTGTTGTAAGTAATTTTATTTTCACAACACCTGAAATCCCTCATAACTTTTTTTATTATTCATTCTGGTAAAATAGTGCGTTAGAGATTTTAAATCAAAAATTATATATTCTTGCAAAATATCGAAGAATATACATTGAATCGTTGCTAATTTAACCGAATTTGTAGCATCAATTAATAACAAACTTAAGCGTAAGCAATAGAGCGCCAATATCCTATAAAATCTGTACGAGGTGTGTAAATTAAGTAATGAGACTGATATTTTTAAATATTTTTACTTGAATATAATTACAATTGAACGTTGGCTCCCTCGAAATAACACCCTTGGGAAGCCACACAGCGTTGGAGACGGTTCTTCCATTCCTAATAGCGATTTTGGAATCGCCTTTAGCTGGTCGGTTACAGCCGTTTGAATGTTCTCAAGTGTCCCAAAATGATGTCCCTTCGGATGAATTTTCAATCTTGGGAAGGGGAAAAAGGACTCAAGACACCTGAATAATGGAATGGAAATTGCTGTGTGACAAGGCGCATTTTCATGATGCAGGATGCACTCGTTCTTGATCTTTCGGAGTCTTTCGAGAACCTCTCGGTAAAAATGTTGATTAACTGTCTGACCTTGAGGCACGAACTCTTTACGAACGATTCCCTGGCTATCAAAGAAACAAATCAGCCTGCTCTTGATCTTTCATTTGCTCATTCTTGCTTTCTCGGGCATTTGAGAGCCTGAAGTGTGCCATTCCATGCTCTGGGGTTTTATTTCCGGATCATACTGCAACACCCTACTCTCATCACCAGAAATGACACGTTCGAAAATATTTTCATTATTTTCAATCGATTCCAAAAAGTCAAGGCCCTTTCTCTTCTGATGTCCTTTTGTTCCTGCGAAAGGTTTTTTGGAACCATGTTCAAGCAGATCTTTCTCATTCCCAAATCATTGGTCAAAACTTGATGAACGGTGGTGTGAGACAAATTCAACTGCTCCCCGATTATTCTGACCTTCGACCGAAGATCTGAACGCACAAGATCGCGGATTTTGTCGACATTGCCATCGGTTCTTGCAGTTGAAGACCTTCCAGTGCGTTGCTAATCGCTAATCGACTCTCTTTCTTCTGAAAATGCCTTAAACAACCGATAAACCTGGGCTTTTAACAAAACACTGTCTCTGTAGGCCTGCTGAAGTTTAGCAAAAGTTTCTGCTGCACTTTGCCAAAGTTTAAAGCAAATCCTGATAGCACAACGTTGCGCGAAATTAATGTCTTTCATTTGTAGAACACACTATGAAAACCGGGTTCACGGAACAAACGGCAACGGACAACCAAATGACTTAATCGAGTTCAAACTTACACAAAACGCATATTACAATGTCCACTTGTCGCCCCTTCATGTCCCGCGTTGCAATATCAAACGCTACGTTGTCAGTCTCATTACTTAATTTACACACCTCGTATATACATTCTTGCAAGATATTGAAGAATATACATTGAATCTTTGCTAATTTAATCGAACTTGTAGCATTAATTAATAACAAACTTAGCAATAATGCGCCGATATTCTAAAAAGCCTGTATATTTGCTTTACTTATTTTATTAGTTAGCTGGAACTTCAGCCATCAATAACTTTTTGCGCTCATTGTAGCAAAAGCTTGCAGTTAATGTGAACTTTTGACATGTTAGATTTTTACAAAGCTAATACAATGTAAAATTTTTGTAAGGACAACAGGTAACAACTATGTCACGTATCCACGAGTAATCATTGTTGATATAAAATTGATATAAAAAGTACCTAAAAATTATTATCAAATATACATTGTAATATTTCTGGGTACTTGCTACATCGTTTAGAAGGTTATTACCCCACATATTTAAGTTAATTATTAAAAATATGGTTATCTGCTGACGTAGGTACTCTGGAATATAATAAAAAGGGGATCAAACTAATATAAAATAAATCCACAGAATTGTGCTTTGTATGACATTAGAGCCTATAAACAGTCAGGGATAAAATAGATATGACAACCTAATAAATAACCTTCCAGAATGATTTTTGTAAAATTAGTTACACTTTATGCTATCTATTATTGGACTAATAAAAGAAAATTTAAAAGGATACAATCCACATTTACTAAATTTTAAGTTCTTTAATTTTCTTCAATGTTCAATATGTATTCTACGAAATTGCATAAACCGATGTAATCTTGTCTGGCACTTTAATCTATACAAACAGTCATACACAAACATGTTTTTCAAGTATTTGGAGACGGTATAAATTCGATAATCTTATCAGTAAATATGTGTGAAAGGGACAAATAAAATCGAAATCTTTAATTTAAAATTATTTACATATGTATGTATATGTATACATATGTATTTTATATTTGTTTTTTTTTGGTTTAATACTGTAATCTTTCATATTTTTTGTATTTACCTTGAAGCAGATCCATCTAGTGGTATATATGTTGTTTCTGGCATTTTTAAATTTCAAACAACACCAAATTTGTAATAACGCAAATCACTTGTACCACTTAATTAATAAAGTATACGTATGTTTGTTACAAGATATCACGCGTCACTAAAAGCGTTGCTGGGTATGTGGTTGTGATGTGTTTGCTTTCCGTGAAAATCAGTAACCCGATAACGTTTTATCTGCTAGCAGTCTGCACTTCTACACTTTTAATATTATTGGCTTATCGATAAATATACTTATATGTACTCCTAATAATAGCAGCGTGACAAATTGAACATGTTACGATCCATAATTTCGTGTATGTTCAACCTAATTTAAAAATCTATAGCGCTCTTTGTTTTTGGAGATATAATACAAACTAGCAGTTTTTTAAATGCCAGTCGTTGTTAGCCATGATGTCATTAAAATGTCATTTTTCTGGTTCCATACGTCTGATATAGCCCTCTCTTTTATGTTTTGATTTGTAGATAATGAAGGAATTATTATTTCTTATAAATAAGAAAACAGTCAGCCATGTTCTGAAAATATTTTGTTATGGAAAAAAAGGTTGAAATACGAATATTAACAAAAATCAAATTGAAAGTATATAAATATATTTAGAAATATTATAAATATGCATTTTGGATCACACAACACATCTGATTGTGTAGCAACAGACACCGCCACGCAAAGATAGCTGTTTGGGGTTACTCAAGCTTCATCAGTGTACGACGGAGAAATACCTGTTGTTCGTTCAGTACGCTGTATCGTCAACTTCACTCTTTCGTAGAACTCCTGAGAGATCTGTGCTAGCGTGTGATCCTTATGGGCGTCGATATGACCAAATCTAAAACGATTTCTGCCAATATCCACCAGGGAAGTTCAAATCGAAAATATATAAATATATTTAAAAATACATAAATATACTGTTTGAATCACAAAACACAACTGATTGTGTAGCAACAGATAGCCTCACGCACAGACAGCTGTTTCGGGCTACTAGAGCCTCATCGGTGTACGACGGAGGGATGCCTGTTGTCCGTTCAGTACGCCATATCGTCAACTTCTCGCTAGAATAATTCTTTCGTAGAACTCCAGAGACTTCAAACGCCCGCGGCGAATTCATGGCGTAATTTCGAGATAATAACTAGGTTACCAGTCCATAGAGATCTGTGTTAGCGTGTGATCCTTATCGGCATCGATATGATCAAATCGAAATTGATTTCTGCCAGTATCCTGCACGGAAGTTCAAATTGAAAGTATCCATTAGTATGTACACCTGTTTTGCACCTCCTCACAATTTCTCTTTGCACTCTCTGTGACTTTTATTTTTTTCATATTTCCCAAACCTTACGCTGCATAATAAACTTGACACCAGCATCATATATCACTCTAATTTCTGAGCAATTTTGTCAGTTTAAGCTGTTCTGTATCTTTAATGTTAAGAGAGTTAATACTAATATATAGTATCGAGCATTCAAATAAATTTCGGTCCATATTGGCTCTCATTGTCAATGAAGTCCCGAATCTGTGTATTAGTGATTCCAGTCCATAGTCCTTTCAATTATCTACGATTAAGAAAATTACCCATACACGGAGATATAAAATGAGAACCTCTATACATATAACAAAAATAAGGACTAAAGTATAAATTTTGTTTTACTTGTTATTTACGGCATCACCATCCACCGTCTTTTTTATCTTATTGTTATGTTGGGTGTGTGCTTTTTTTGAATGTAAATATTATGCAACCAGTCAAGCATAAATATTTCATTGTCAGATTTAAGTGGGAGGTGCTATTTTGGTAGTTTAGAAAAACGGGGTGAATATATCAGCATATATACATAGAATATAATAACAGGAGCAGGTGTTTATGTTTCAGAAACAATTTTATTTGAAATTTAAATTGATAAACCCTTCACTTTAGGCTTTAGGATAGAAAATTTATGAATTAAAAGACATAAATAGTTTCTGATTTTGCTACAGCAAGAATTTTAAACCTAATTGAAGCCTGTAGTGATTTTTTATTCACTAAAGCACCTCAGAAATAGCGAATAATTGCTTCTATTAGTAATTTTGGTTAATTACCAAAATTATGTGGTTAAATTGTGAGAAATGTTGTCATATATATTTTGTAACCGGTCGTTTGGTGAATTTTGATTCACCTTGTATTGCTATGATGTTTCGTTGATTCGTGTTTTCAACCTTTCTTAGTTTAGTTCCATAGGTGCCGAGTTGTGCAGATTCGTGATCTTTATTCATTCAAGATTTTATTCCTTCTAACATTTCCTTGTGTTTTACAGAAACAGTTTTGGGGCCGCTTTTGTTTATTATTTACCTAATTAATATAGTTGTTAATGTAAAACAATGTAAATTAAGCATGTTTGCGGACGTCACAATGATACTTATGTAAGTGGTAACGACATCTACAATGCGGATAATGACGAATTAGGCACATTATGTGAATGGCTTCCTAAACATACCTTAGATATAAATATAAGTAAATCCAGATTTATACTTATTAGTAGCTCAAACGAGTTAAAACGTATTGATTGTAATAATATCAAAATTAAATTTAATGATAAAGAATTAACTAGGAGGAACAATGGACTAAAATTTGAATTTCAACAAGCCAAATATCTGACAAGAAAATGTCCACAGGCGCACTTTAGCGATAGAAGAAAATTTATCAATGTGTATAAGGCCATTATTATCTGTGTTTTTATTAAAAGAAAACTATTTGTCTTCTTATTGCACAAATACGAGCCGAAAAACTTAGGAAAACGAAAAATTAGGAAAACGAAAGCTACGTGATTGAAGAATTTGATGATTTACTGTATCAAAAACCCTACTAAAGTCGATGTAAATAGCACACAATTGCAATCAATTATATTATCGATTGCTTAAATACATCATGAGGAAACGCTAAGAGATTTGACTGTATTGATCTTCCCCATGTTGATAATCATATATCTTACATTTTATTTGGTCTATTACTCTTTAAAGATATTACTCTTTACAGATCACTATTACTCTACAAAGATGATCCCGTTTGATTGCCTATCCATTACGCGCGAAATACTTTAACCAACATCGATATCTACCGTCAAATCCTCCTAAGGCGAAATAACATCAGACATGTCAATTTCTATTTGCAGGAAACAGAGAACTCGAAAATCCCGAAAAAATCACCAACCATACACTAAACGACACCCCATAAGTCAAGCCCGTTCTTGTACACCTTCTTCCGCGGAATCTCTTTATAAATTACCCAGTTCCGACCACCCCAATCTCAGCCGGGGGTACTTCCTTCGCTCCACAGCTAAATGGGCGCCGTTTCCGTACCCTGCTGTCAACGGCAATGGCATGCATACATAGTTGCGAGGTGGCGAGAAGGTTTTAGCATTTTTCAACGGGCGACATTTCTTCCTTCCGAAACTTAACAATTGCCGACCTGTGCCACGCTGTAAGAACGGGATGGCGGTAGGAATTTCTCGCGAAACACGAACCGCAGGCGAATACGAGGGTCGGACGGAGTGAGATGTAGCCCTCGGGCAAAATGTTTTTGTCAATGTGTAGAGGAGTTGGAGATTTCGGATGTAAGATGAGAGATTTTGGAAGTAATCCGGTGACTCCTGTGGAATTTTTACACAATTGTTGGAGGGTTATAGTCTTTTATTTTCTTGTTTATGTCGTAAATAAAATGAAAGCTGCTTATGATAACTTTATTACGTTGAAAAAGATTTGGATCGAGTAGTGCATAACGCAATATCAGAGTCACTGACTTCAGACAAGTTGTAGCAATGCTTTAATCAGATTGTATGACTGGTATGTTATGCTATTGATAAAACTTTTATATTTTATATGAGAAATGTTAAAATTAATTACAAGTCATTAAATACATGCCTGTAATGTGCGCGAACAACACTTCTTTGAAATATATTCTGAGCTGACTGTATTCTTATATTCTAAATTTACAGTGCGAAAAATATATAGCCTAAACTATTTATCTTAAGATATGTGTTTATTTAGAAGACGATGAATGTTAGGACGGAATGTTATAAACTCTCCAAGTTATAGTTATAAGTCTGGCGCAGAAATAAAACAACCATGTTGTAAGCTAAGAAGATGTTAAAAAACCATTTCGTCTCTTTCTCCTGTACGTGTACTTGTGACGTCTGATAGTTCGTAGTAGAATAGCTATGCCGGTTCTAGCGCAAAATCCCATAAGATTTAGCACAGAGGTCTAAATTCAGTTTTCCGCCATCTTGGATTTTATGAGGAGTGGGGGAGAGATGGGGGAAATAGCGGAGCCCGAGCACATCTCAACCGTTCAACTGCAACGGATAGCCGTTCAATTATAACAGATAACCGTTCTATTGCAACGGGTAGCTGTTCCAATATATCGGCCAGCCGTTCTATTATAACAGATAACCGTGTAATTGTAACGGGTAGCCGTTAAAATATAACAGATAACTCGTCTAGATCTTGCTCGCTCGTGCTGCTACCACTGATGGCATAAGATATCCTTAACAATCTTTTTTGTCTCTTCGATTACATTTATCTAAAGTTTGGGAGAGTGTTAAGTAAAACGTAATAAATTAAGCATGTTTTTTGGAGCCGTAATATTGGAGCTAACAAAAAAAGAAATATGCAGCTAAAGACTCCATTGCGTTATTGAATGTCACATCATACACAATCGCAAGGGAAAAATCCAAGAAACGGTAGTTGTTCCAAGTGCATAGTTATTTTGGTGTATGTCCCTACTAATGCTTGTTCTTTAATTGAGCTATAACCTAATACGCAGTATCGGAAAATCCACACCACACAAATTGATTTAATAAAATTCGGGACATATGCTTCAAGAGCACGTCGGCTGTCATTGTCAACCATTTCCCGAATTCGGAACCTGAACCATTCAGGAATTGGTTGACAATGAGAGGCGACGTGCTCTTGATACATATCTCCCGAATTTTGTTAAATCAATTTCTGTGGTGTGGATTTCCCGATACTGAGTATTAGTGATACTAGCCCACAGTCCTTGCAATTCTTTCACGAGCTATAACCTTCTTGATCTCGTCTGGTGTTACGGGAGCGAAGAAGAGTGATTGCCTGTTGTTCAATTTTCTTTTCTTTTTCATTTCATTTTCTTTAAATGCATTTTCGCTACCTATATCTATTTTTCAAATTGCTTTCACTATGTCCGTATGATTTGACAATGTACGGAAAGTATATTGCAGTATCTGCACCAAATGATCAGATAAGTGAATATCGATAGTATGCATCCTCGACTAGGTCAGCGGATTATATATTTGTGAATTTGTCTATTAAAGTACAACTCAAATCAGTGATTCTAGAAAAACCGTAAAAAAATATCTCGTGTAATTTATATTCGTCCAAAGTTATAAAATACTTTTTGGATTTTTTTCTTGATTTAAAGGAAAAAAAAGCTGCATATTCTCCGACAGAGGTCCATAGATACTGATGACAATGATTTAATTTTTAACTAGCTCTATAGCTGCTATTTCAATTTCTTATTCTACTGACAATTTAACTATTTCATACCTTTCAATCGGTATTTCTTCTGCTTTTGTCAAATTAATGTTCCACCGTAAGTACAGTATTTGACATTCTACAGAAACAACTCAAGATTTTATTATTTATATTAAAAAAATAATAATATTTCTCTGGTTAAAAATATGCACGGTCTATATTTTTTAATTCTATACGTATTGCGTCATTACCACCCAGTTCTTCACTCATTGGGGTGGTAAGGGTATTTCTTATTTTTTATTTTTAGTATTTCAAGCCACCGTATCCTATTATTTGTATCTTATACCTCCTATATCTCCATTTAAGTAGAGATAACAGGAACTACATAAAATGCCGGGATAGTGCAGTGTTAAGAGCGCTAGGCATCCGTTCTGAATGTTGATGGTTCGCATCTCCTTGCCGTAATCGATTTAAAAAAAAGTCGATTGCAGTCGGTGATCGGTACCTCCCCCGGTATCCTTCAGTGCTGGGGCAAAAATCGGCACTGCTGCCCTCTCACGGCGAGGAGAGGCAGTATCAAGCCATACACTTCACACACACAGAGAGTACACACGCAGGAGGTAGTACAAAGGGCCCAATATGAGTGGCCCATGTGCGTGCGGCTTACGGCCCCCTCCCCACGCACAGACTTTATCCTTTAACAGGAACTACGTGAGGAAAGATAATATCAGCTACCTTTAACATCACAGAGGGTTTGAGGCAGGGAGAGGTGTTGAGTCCAACACTGTTTGTTCTGCTCATACATGATGTAATAAAAAAACGTGGCCAACAGAATTCGAAGTACTCACCTGGGCTACAATAAGTTAATGCCGGTCTATTTCTCGGAATGTGCCCTTGCCGACGACATGATGATATGTGCTCCAACGGAGGAGGGACTCCAAATAAATCTGACGATATGGAAGGAAGAACTGGAGAAAATAAACCTAAAGATCAACATGAACAACGCAAAAGTAATGACGATATAGGTAAAGTAAATAGATCATTTAGTATTGAATTGAACCCAGAAAAGGTAGAGCAAGTGAATGTATACAAATACTTGGGAGTATGGCTGGAAGAAGTGAAGAAAACAAAGTGCAACAACGAATAAATAACGCAATGGGAGTTTACCATAGTCTAAATAAAGTACTTATTAGAAAGTCGGAAATAAGGGTTAGAACCAAATTAACAGTGTACAGGTCAATGTATATACCAATATTAACATACGGATCCGAAAGCTGGGTATTAAAGCAGGCACAAAAAAGTCGAATTCAAGCTACAGACATGTAGTACTTAAGAGCTCTGCAGGAAGTCACCCGTATGGATAGAGTAAGAAATGAGATCAGAAGTGAACTGGGCGTTGAATCAATAATTAGTGTTACCCAGAGGAACCAACTCACATGGTTTGGACACCTAAACCGCATGAGCCAGGAGCGATCAGCTAGACTAACATTGGAAACAAAGGTGCAAAGCAAAAGAGGAAAGAGAAGGCCAAGGAAGACCTGGAATGATGAGGAGAGATCCTGGGTAGAAGAGGCAAGTCGCGGATAGAAGCCAAAAGAATGACACGAAGTAGAAAGGAATGGGCAAAGTTTGTGCACACAAGTTAACCAGAAACTGAAACTGAAATACCTTACACCTTTTGTCCGAAATTTGTGTTAGTATAGAAGAGAGAAATAAACTGAAGCTTCCTCCAATTTTACTAGTCCTCTTTAAGGTATCATGATGTATACAGCTTGTGGAAAGATTTTCTAATTGTAATTTAGAAAAATCTTAATAGCTTGAGATTTTGTACCACACTATCTACTTAAATCGTTATAAAAACTATATTTAAGGATTGCACTATATAAGGTTATATCAACACCTTTCTTACACTTTCCACCGTTCAAACTCGAACTCTATTCGTCCATTACCCCCTATAAATCCTCATTAGCCATTGTTTGTAACCGTCACCTTATGTACTAATATCAGTTTCCGTTAGTCGCAGCAAATCCCAAGTATGCCAATAAAACTTTTTCTTTTTCTACGACGAACGCGTACCGTGCCACGTACAGCTCCGTAAATCCATTAAGCCCTCGAAGTTTCGATATGCCCCAGCTACACGAGCGAAATGTAGCGTTACCCCCATCCAACCTCACCATCCTTGCCGCCTATGTCTATTTATAAAAAATGGCCGATAATAAAAAGGCGAATTTCGCGAAAGGAAAGGAGAGCAGTGACGTCTCGGGTAGTAGAAGTAGTAGATGGATTAGCGAAAGGATAGATGGCGGTTTATGGTTATTGATTGGCTGAGGAAAGGGAAAACGCCGCTTTTCGTTGGGAATTTATTTCTTGGGTAGTCGAGCAGCTCGCCTAGGAACATTGATGGAAGGGGCGGAAGGAGGAATTGTGAAGGGGGTAGGAGACAGTATTGATAAAAGATAAAATTTCAGCTTATTTCTTTTGCATATAGGCCTATATGCGTGGTAGGGGAAATGTTAAGATTGGAAGCTTAAAATCCAATAAGTCTGTAGCATAATACGAGATTTGGAAAATTCCACACAAGAAAAGTGCCTTTTATGATGTTGTCTTATATATTGCTTACATAAAATCTAAGATAACGACTGAAGCCCCACAGGAATAATAGTGCACCGTGTAATCATCATACAACTTTAAAAAAGTAATAAATAAATGGTGAGGTGAACACTCAGAACATCCGTGTTGTATCCTACAAGACTTTTTTCAACTTGAGTTCAACTAGTTCGACCGAAGTTGTAATATGTATGTTATGCGTTACTCTCCAATTACATATATGAACGGAAATGCTAGTAAATCGTACCGATATCACATGAATACTTTGTTCTAACATGTCTACCATGACAGGTGTGAATATTTCAGATTTGTTAGTTAGTATTGAGAAGATAATTGATCAATTCACTTGTACAATTTGGCGTAAAAATAGATGATAGAAATTTAGAGCAAATTATGAATACCAAATTTTGTGTGTTTGAATTGCATAAAAAGTTCAAAGATGACCGAGACGAATGACCGAACACGCGGAGGCAGCCTTTTTGGCCAACGGTGACGGACGTTAACTTAGTGCGAGATGCAATACAGTGCGCCAGACGAAGTGAGACATTGATAGCTGACGAATGCAAGATCAATAAAGGAATAATTGGCTAATTTTAACTAAAGAATTGAGTATGAGAAAGATATCTGAAAAATTTGCACCTTGGAGTTTGACAGTTGATGTTGCGACTAATCTTTTTTCAAATGGGCATCCGCTGCGCACAAGTGAATAGTATACTGTAAAAGTTTTTTTTGCCCAAAAAGGTAATTGGGACATTAGACTATATCTTTATTTCCCTGAGTTTGCTTCCTGTGACTTTTTGTTTATTTTCAAAATTTTAAGGTGTGTGGAGGGCACGAATATTTTGTACCATATTTGACAGAATGTGAGACAGCTGCTCAAAAATGAATTTCAGTCTGCTTCCAAAAATGGGAACGCCGTTCAAGTGAGTATATGGATGCAAACGGGGAATATTTTGAAGGGAACAATACTCCCCAGGGTACAGTTCCACATGTACATAAATTTTTTGAAATTATCTTTCGGGAATTAATTTCCAATGCTATACATGCTAATTTGTTAACTCTATAGTAGTAAAGATAGCAAGGACTGTGGGGCAGCACAATAAACACACTGTTCGGATTATCAAGTCGAATAGCCGAATGGCTATTCGGCTATTCGACTTGATAATGGGAATCCACGTATTCCCGAAACACGTGTCGTCCCGAATTAATTAATACTTGTGCGGGAGGAGTAATCCGAACAGTGTGTTTATTGTTAACTCTATGTCAAACTTTGGCAGATGATAACTGATGCGATCCTAAGGAAAACATGTATCTAGGTTGATAGTTATTGCGCTTTAAATATTAAACCATACGTTATTTATTGTGTACTGCATTTAGTTTAATGTTCATTGTTTATCATTTATGTTATTTTGAGCATTGTATTTGTTTTAGTGAATGCGCAGTATGTGAACTTTTGTGAATTTTCTGTGATAAAAGAGATAATAATTACACTAGCCAACAAAATTTCAGATTTATTTTGTCCCACGAGGTAAAGTGGGTGAACTTGCTAAAACATTTTACCTTTATTTCATATCTGTTTTCAGAATTTTTCTATCAGGCAGGGTTTCAGAGTGACAAAACAATGAAATTTTGTTAAAGTATATACTATAATATATGTATATATCATGAAAAAATGACGTACAAAGTGATATATTTACTTGGAAAATGTGCTGTTATATGATTTTCGGCTGCACTTTGCAGCAGAAATATCTCTGTTCAGCGTCCAGCAATAGTCTACCAACATTGCAGGGCTACATTTGCCTCGATATCATCAACACTTTCAACGTCGCTTAGTGTCATGTTTTGTGGAGGTTTAGGCACAGGTAATTCCGAATTGTGAGGTACTGGTCTCAGTGCACATGGAATATTAGGATATTTTACAGTATGTTTGGATTTAGAAGTCGTACCACTTATATTTGTTAGACAAAAATGGCAATCGGTAATATGATCTGATGATTCCAAATCATAGGAATAGCAAAACGCATATGTCGTTTACATTTTGCCCACGCTGTAAAAGGTCTGACACACGTAACACAGCAAATATGGGGAGTCCAGCTTTTGACTTCAGCACCTACTTTACACTTGAAATACTGTTCATAGTACTTTTTAAGCAGAGGTTTGAAAGACCGTTTTTGATATTTAAATGTCAATTCACCGCAAGTGTAGCAAAACGAGTTCGGGTGGTTTAGACATTTCCTTGGCATTTTTACAGGTGATCAAATGTTCGCGGATTCACTACAATAGCTTGAACGCAATAAAACGGAACTCTCTTTGAAACGTTAACAACGTCAGCGTATATGTTCATTCACCGAGCTCTAGCCGACAACTGAAGTAACAAGAGATGCTATCTAGGAGTGGGGAATGCAGGTCTTAACACGTCAAGACATGTTCTAGCATTAACCATTGCATGCTGCTTGATCAGTTTCGAGCTCTAGCCGACAACTGAAATAACGTCAAGACACGTTCTCTTATACTACATATTTATGCATGCATATTTTAGGTGGATAAGCGAATATCCTGGAACATAAAAACTAATGGTGATGTAGAAATTCTGAAGACATAATTGATTTCAGCATGCAAAAGTATATGGGAATCAGGCATTTTTGTGCTTGATACCATAGATCTTGTTACCCAGTGTTATTATTACAATTTAATCATGTTGTCAACCACTGGAATTCCCAAATATAAAAAAAAGATATCCCACTAAATTTACTACATCCTACTGACTGCGGCATTGTTTTCAAAGAACCTCCTCCGTCTCCTTCCAGCCGAAAAACTAACCGAAACCACCTATCGGCCACAAGTAAACTAAACCGCCATAGCGTCGTGGTAAAGTCGTATATTAAAAACATCTATTTTCGCGTTATTTCGTGCCAGTCACCGACAGCACGGTATAAATCTCCCGGAAAAAAAGGATTGCCCGTTTCGCGAAGTAGGTACATACCGGAACTTGGGCTCCGTCCGCCGTATTTATCCGTTGGTTTAGCGATTTAGTACCGTTACTGAGGAAATCTCATTCCAATATTTCACGTGTGCGAAGTATTTTTCCTCGATTTATTTTAAGGAAATGCCCTCACGAAAAGTGGTAGGACGGGAAACGTCGGGGTAGATGGGATGCGTAGAATAAGAAGCGGGGATAGGATACTGATTGTTGTTGTTTTGTCACTTTATTGGTAACCTCAAACTTCTCGAAATCAGGAACTTTGTTTACAATGCTATATTTCACTTAAGAAAAGGATATTTTATTCGTTATGAACACGCTACATGTTATACGATTTTTGGATTTTAACGTGGCATGACTCTCATTACATTATACATACAAAATTATATTAGAACTAAATCAAAATACCTTTACTATTTAAATAAATATCGATACCTAGATTTCGCGGGAACATCAGCAGGAAATACAACTGGAAAGGTGTCATTACTTAATATTTTTCGCTAAGTTAAATCCTTCATATGTTTTTCACCAGTGTCTTGACCAATGTATTTACCAGTGATGCAACAGTAACAGTATTATTCCTACTGATTACCTGGTGAAGAACTAGAGATACTATGTCCAACATGTTTTCCCTTGTAGCTTATAAATACTGATGATGCCAATATAGCTGCCGCAAGTAAGAGAGAAACGGGAGAAGATAGAACAGAAGAAAGAAACTAATAACAAATGAGGACAATCGATGACGTTATGGATTAACTTCCAGATGAATCTAACTTCGTACACTTCTCGTCTGCAGCTTAAGGATTCTATATCGTGCCGGGCTAGTGGTGTAGTCGGTAAGTGACTTGCTCACTACGCTCGGGGTCATGTGTTCGAAGCCCTTGTATCGCTCTCAGAGTTAGGTTTTCCACAAATTAATTTAATAAAATTCGGGACATATGTTTCTCAACCAATTCCCGAATTCGGGAATTGGTTGAGAATGGGAGCCGACGTGCTCTTGAAACATATGTCCCGAATTT
>JARFOC010000483.1:0-18172 GCA_031763485.1 Osmoderma eremita
CGTATATATAAACGTGCCGTTTACTTCGGTGAAGTGATTCTTACTTATTCTAAGAAAATATTTTTCTGTGTGTAGAAGCTTACTTGTCGAAACACGTATCCAGAGTTCCTCACTCATTAAGACGGTAAGGGTATTTTTGCTTTAGTTTTACTATTTCAAGCCACCATATCCTATTGCTTTATACAATTGACTTTTCACAAACGGCAGACTAATAACAGCAGCGAAAAATGAATTAGTGGCAATGAAACACAGGATAGGCAACTCGAATGTATAGAATAAAATTGCCCAATTCCACAGCGAAAGGATATGCTTGGATATTTAGCATTACATGTTAGTAAATCTGATTGTACTAGTTATTATGTACCTCATCTGTTTTCATAAATAAACTATAGGATAAAATTGTTTGAGCTTCAAAATATAGCTTCCCTTATTCGAAAAACTTACTGTTAACAATTCAAAGAGAATTCAAAATAAAAATACAGAGCAAAATAGATAAAACACGAGTGCATCATCAAATGAACAGAGTATCTTAAGAAAAATGATTTGAATCCTCAAAAAACACCGTAATACACACGGCCTAAACATTAGCGCATTAGTAATTGCATCAATAATTTGCCTGTCAACAAATTGGTGCAGATTACTTTCGAGAAACTAATTAGAAGAATGCCCTGAATGTGCAAAGTCGTTATAAAGATCTTGGAGGACATATAAAGAACGGTAAATTACGCGGGATGTTTCCAAAGTTCTCGAAGTTGACGCAGAGCAAATGACCAACGCTTTCAGGCACGACGATGGCAACTAAGTTGCCATCCTCAGCAGAATCTACGAAGGAATCTTCCTAATGTTAAACGTCGCACTCTGGGAGATTTGCAACTTAGTTGCCGAAATACGTATCCGGAGTTCTTCACTCGTCGTGGTGGTAACGGTATTTTTTATATTTTATTTTTACTATTTTAAGCCACCGTGTCCTATTATTTGTATTTTATTTTCTTGTGGCGTCTATTAGAATGCGGCGGTTATTGGAATAGCGGCACCAATTAGAATAAATACGGTATATTTATAAAACCCATCACTGCTCCCAAATATTGTGTGGGTATCGAACAAAAAAATTAACATTGGTTTAGATCAGTGATTTAAAACTGGTGACAGTATGCCGAGAGAGGAATGTATGTGGGTATGCGGTGTCATTCATTGAATAATTTTTTAAAGAAGTCCAAATTACAGTAAGTGTACATGTCAACATCTCTTAAAATTGATTGTAATATATAAATGTATGCATTTGTGAACCATAGTTTCGAACATTTTTCAAGAGTGTTTAATTAATAATTGTATTCCTTTTTAAAACGAGTTGTTCCTTTAATTATTTTGTTTATTTATTAGTATTTTTGATTCTGATCACATATCACTCAATTAAAATGGATAAATTTTCAATTAAGAAACAAACGTTAGAAGACAACACTAAGCAAATGAAGTGAAGGTTGCTAGCAAATTAGAGAGACATTTACAATCAACACATTCCTTCTTGCCCGAAGAGTCGGTGGTATATTTCAAACGTTTTGCACTTACTAATGCTAAGCCAGCAAATATATACACCAAATATACAACAATATCAGAGAAAGTACAAGAAGCTAGTTACGCTGTCGCAGAAATCGTAGCTAAGAAAATAAAATCTCATACAATTACGGAATCCGTTTTTATCGGCATGCTGTGCAATTGTAAAAACCATGTTGGAGAAGAATACAAAAAGACAATTTTAAAATTCCCACTCTCAGATAGTACAATTTCTCGTCGCATTAAGATTTATCCGAAAATACAGAATTTGTAGCAGTGAGATATTGAGGAGTAAACATGTTCCCAATTCAGTTGGATGAATCTACCGACATCAGTGGTAAACCACAACTTTTGGCATTCAGCATATTTATTTGCAAAAACGAAATCACAGAACGGTTTTTCTTATGTCGAACATTGCAAACAACAACAAAGATAATGTTTTGCAGGTGTAATAACTTGTAAATATCGACATTTTTTAAAACGCAACATTCTCAATTAGGTAATTTACTTTGTAATGAGATATGGGTGTAATAAAGTTGCATTTCTTCCAGCTTCACTTCAGTCTTTGAACACTCTTAATAAAAGTAGCGATGTCATGAACATATTCTCACATCTACAGATAAAATTAATGCCTTCAGAGTAAAATTACTGCTATGGAAGGAAAGGATTAAAATAAAGAAAATACAGTAGAAATGTTTGAGCTAGTAAAAAGCTGTAAACTGGATAAATAGCTTATTGAACAAATTTTAGCAACTTTAGATTTATTGCATAAAATTTTTGAAAAACGTTTCCTGCAACGTTGACTGCATTGGGTAAGAAATCAGATTGTTTTAACTGCGTGTATCTAGGCAAAATGAAATATTACAAAATAGGAAGTTATCAAAAATAATAAATGACAGAGATTTGCAATTAAAATAGATACATCAAAGATGAATTTCCAAATATTAGAATAGATATATGTTCATTAAAAATAGTTAATCACAAAGTATAATAAATTGTCACTTTTTTTTCTTTTTATTAATAAATATAATCATAAATATACTCGTTTTTACGATAATTTAAGTGCACCGCGGAAGTTTAACTATAGGTTCATGCGTACCGTGGAATAAAAAATGTTGAAAAACTCTGGTCTATAAGAAGCTTCGGTATTACAATTGCGCCATCGTTATGATAACATTATCTTCAGAATTAAACCAGACTTATAAAGTTACCTCTACGTGTGTACGTTGCCTTATTTTTATTATAAAGCAAGCCGACAAATATTTACATTACAACCTCACTCGCATAACAATAATAAAAACGATAAGCCTGTGTTTCTCGAACTCATGAGATAAGGCAACATAAATACCAGCAGGCGTAATATGAACGTAAGCGCTGGCTCCATATGCGGATGTAAAATGATTCACGGATTCTGATATCATGGAAGAAAAGCGAAAGTCTAACAAGATACGCTCCGCGCCAGTCCGTTAGTTGCCGTTGGCATTCCTGCCAAAATAAGAACAAATTACCTGTCATACTGTCGGCATGTGTTTATCTATGCATCTGAGTATTGCTTCATCATATAAGAAAAATGCTTATTCAGAGGTGAAATGGAAGCTAGCAAACAGAAGCAAAACATTCAATGATTGCTTTATTACAAACGCGAAATTCCTTTGAAGGACAGCATTATTCATATTCGATTCCAGAAAATGGTTGTGATGAGTATCACGAAAGAAATTTAATCTTAACCCGTTTTGGATTAATCTTGTATGTGCGTTGATTGGAATTTACTTTATTTCTCTATTTATTATCCATTTCTCTTCCTAGAAATCGTTGTCATGCATAAATACATATGTACATACAATGTATAATATTCTGTGTAATCTTGTAAAAATGAAAACAATTGATCTTAATTGAGCTTAGGAATTGACAAAGGAATACTTTATTCAGATTGTTTCCATTATTTTTAAAACTGCATGCGTACCTCCCGGTTTTTAATAGTAAATGAATGTTGAGAAATAATACCTAAGAAATACCACAAAATACAGGGTAAATTTAAATAACAAACGAGGGAGGAAAATATATTGATCAAAGCAGCACCTAAGCAATAAACTAGCGCACCTCCAAAAAAATTACTAATAATTACTTTCTGATACATATTGCAAGTGATTTTGAATAGCAGGCTATTATATACAGATACATACGATTTTTCAGAGTAGGAGAGCATAACAAATCCATAAATAAATCCCTAAATACTGTGACATTACTGATATTACTGATATCATATTACTAATCGCTACGCTGTAATGGCAGTTGTCAAATTTATGGGACATCATTTGATGTTAAAGTTTTTTCCAACGCCGAAATGGCTTCATCTATGGGTACATTAGGGAGTAGAGAGGTTACATCGAATGAAATCATTCTGAGATTTCCATTAAGTAAATTTTTCCAGTTTTTCTATTAGATCTACGAAATTTTTTATAGATCTATCGGTTATTAATATTAATTCTTGAATTGAAGTACCAGCCGTAGGCGTGCATGTGCACGCGAAATGTACATCCAATACCATAAATAAATAAGTTTTACGAACTAGTGAAATATTCTCATTTATCTAGTCTTAGGTAGATGTTCGCTACTGTTAATTTCACCTATTAAATTCCCCCACTCAACCATAACAGATTATAAAATTAGTGAGTGGGTAGCAAATTTTACTGTAAATGCAACATCAATTTTAATCCAGGCATGGGAAGCTCTCCCATTCCATAATTAGTTATTACCGCATTACTGATAAATCATTCCTCAATACTGTTGATCATAAACAGTTGATCAAAAACACGACATATGGAGTAATTACATGTATGTATCTACTTTTAGCGCTCCAACTTGTCACATGCCAAGTAGTAGTCGGCACTGATTAGAACATGATAGTAAATAGGTATATTTAGTCCTAGCGCATTTTAAACAATCTCAAAATTAGGTACAATTAGATATCTAACAAATATAGATTGTCGATAATGATCTCACAGCACATACTCAACATCATTATTTTACAGTTATCGGGTGTCCTATACACAAGTAATATTGCTACACTTTTCATTCACATAATCGCAATAAAAAATGTTTTTCGTTTTATCCGTTTTTTAATTTCCCGTATCACCTTTGTCGATAAAATTGTTAGCTAAATGAGTCAGTTTGTTGGTAATAATACACATTTCCCAGTAATTTTTTTTATAATGACCCCAAAGCGTAATGGCTTAAATTCCATGTACTTATTAACAGGTAAAATATACTTTGTAGGGGACGTGCGAAAAAAAAAAACAGGCCACTTCGAGAGAAATCAAATTTTATGATTTCAAAATATTTGAAAGCACCTGCTGTCAAACCCTATTTGTTATCATTCTGTATAATTTTGTATAATTTAGTATTCCTATAATACTTATATTATTACCAAAGGACTGCTTCAAAATATATAAATAGATTGTTCTAGATATGGGAAGTATATTTTTTATATCTTGAAAACGACAGCGGAAATCTAAAATTGGACTTTACGAATTCTATATTATCAGGCAACCAAATAAATTCGTGCAGTTTTTGATGGTAACTTATAAATATTTATTAAGAAAAAATAATACACTATTATTCATCGAAATAATTACTATTACACTCAATAACCTTTTGCCAACGTGACACCAATTTTTATATGTCGGTATTGTAGAAGTCTATGGATTTTGAATCAAAAAATTGATGCACTGTATTTATTACATCAACTCGGGTTTTCAACTGTCTATGCTTCATACACTTGTCAAGAGACAAAAAAAGGGGTAATCACTTGGCGAAATGTCAGGGGAATATAGAGGGTGTGGTAAGGTCACTCTTGCGGTATCGTCCTGTAAGAATACCACTTTCACAAGAAGGATGTTTTTGTATCAGTGCTGCTTGTACTCGCTGAAGCTGGTCACAATAGAAGTTAGTAGTGATGGTTTGTCCTCTTTCCAAAAACTCATAATGGACAATTACTTTTGTTGTCCACCAAATACACAATAAAATCTTGTTTGGACGCAAGGAAACTTTGAGAGTGCGTGGTACCGAATATAATACCAATAATACGAACGCTTAGAATTTGAGTATAATATCCACCTTTCATCGTAGGTTAACAACCGATCAAGGATTGGTTCATTATCGTTGGGTGAAATGTTTGCCGAACAAATGGTAAGATCCTTTAATTCGTTATCCTTTGACAATTCATGTGGAACTCATTTGCTTAACTTTCACCTTTTTCCTAGCTGATGAAGGTGCACTCGTATTGCACCTTTCCGCAAGCTCTAGGCAGGTTGTACTGTAATTTTCCTCTACAACCTATTAAATATTCTCGTTGTTAAAGATCTTAGATCTCCCAAAGCGTTCTTCATCGGCCAAGGTCTTCCAAAAAAAATGTTTTTAACCAGTTCTGTGCTATTTGATCATTTACGGCATCATCTCCAAATGCGGTACATATTTTTACTTGTTTACTCATAGAGTAAACAACCTCAAATTAAAGTTTTGTTTGTTGCCATTTTCAATTATCTAGGAATCTAGGAATTAAATTTAAAAAACACAAAATGTGTATGTATAAAAGAAGGAATCGTACTAAAGTAGATGACAGATAACAAAAACAGGTGCTATCGATCAACAACTTAAAACATTCATGGCACTCTACCTTACACAATAACCGCACGAACTTATTTGGTTACCTGATATCTCGAAAAAGTAGCAGTGGAGTACATATCTCATTTTTTCATATTACTCCTGCAAATCATATTTACCTACTTGTTATGAATGTATGTATGGGGATTATACATCGAGTTTAACCCATTCTGTACTATATTACAACGCAAAATTTATAGGAATGTACAGGCTATACACAGGGCCGTCTTAAGCTAAGTGGGGGCTTTGGGCACTGGGATGCATGGGGCCTTCTCGAGAGAAATTTAGAATTGATATTAACAGGAACGAGCAACACTGTCAGTTTTATCCAAAATAATGGAAAAAATTATGTGTGAGAAATTAATATCTTTTCTTACTTAGGCAAAAATTTTTAGTGCACAGCAGCATCGTTTTCATAAAAAGCACACTACTGAAATTGCTATGCTTCAGTTCATAAATTTACTATACAATGAAATCAACGAAGGTAAAAAAATGCATTGGCGTGCTTATAGATTTAAGTAGAGCTTTTGACTTGGTTGATCATCATATATTGCTGGAGAAACTTTATATCTATGGCGTTCGCGGGAAATTATTACAATGGTTTACTACCTATCTGCGGAATAGGTCACAGGTTGTTGAAGTTTGCGGATGTAGATCGGTTGCTCTGCATATCAAGAGAGGTGTAACGCAAGGATCTGTTCTTGGGCCCTTGTTATTTGTTGTCTATGTTAATGATCTGCTAACTACGACTGCGAAAGGCAATACTGTGATGTATGCTGGTGACACCACTTTCTTGGTGTCTGGTCGTAACAAGAAAGATTTGATTATTGAGGCACAGGAGCTCAATCCTCCTCACAGGAGGATTTATATTGTTCTTTTGTATTTCTTTGGCACACAAGGAATTTGTATTTAATTATCTATGTTTATTGCTCTCGTTAGTGTTTCTTGACCTTGTCTCATACCTGTATGGTCTGCGAGATTAATAAACTTATATTTGAAAATTAACAAACAAATGCAAACATACTTAAAAATATATATCCATACAAGAGGTAGGCTAGACTATTCCTAGACTATCGAGTGGCAAATCACGAATGACACCTTCAAAAGTCTACCTCGGTTTCAATGGACATCAGCGACAAACTGTTCAATCTTTCCTGAAGAATTGTAGTTTTCAATTCACTTTTGGGCCTTTTCAGTTTTGAGAAGGACCGTTCTCCGATACACTTAGTAACCATCATACTTAAAAAAGATTCTAATTGCTATTTCAATATTCGGAAAAGCGTCTTCAATATTATTTTCTTTTAAAAAATGATATAATTCTGAAATACTCATTGCCTCTTCACTCTCTCTATTTCGGACTTCTCTCAAATATTCTGTTAGGTGAATACATTCTATTTCTAATATTACTTTCGCGCTAATGTCATTAATTAACGGTCTAGTTGATTAAGCAGAGAATTTATCATATCCTAACAGCAAACAATTTAGTTGGGCGAATAATTTCGAATGCTTTGTATGGAAAGTAAACAAAACAATTTTTCACAGATTAGCTAAGATTAAACCAGCAACCAACTTGTAAACCTTGTAGTAGTAATCGCATTTTGTATAATGATTGAAAAATTTATCAATTCCGCTGCTCTGACTAAGGTTTGGGGGCCCCATTGATGACGGGGCTCTGGGTTCAGGGAACATGCAGGCTGTACACTGCTTTGCAAAAGTAATGACTCCCCCATTAACAGGGAAAATATCAAACCTACTCTCCCAATAGCAAGGCACCTAGCTCGAACTTTTTCGGTTAGAAGCAAAAAAGGTCGTTGAAATGCAACTATTTGCATTACAGAAAGACATTAATGATAAGTGTGTTTATGAAACCATCTAATATGCCCTTTTTCTTGGGCGCTGTTCAATAGACATTTTGTCCTTTTTCTTCGTGAGAGCACCGGCGTTCGGTGATATGTATTACAAGAAACTACATTTACTCTTACGTTTCGATTGTATATATTTGTATTTTTTTTCCAATTAAAACAAAAATTAGAACAAAATTGTTAACATAATTTTTTTACAATCTTTTCTTATATTGCATTTTATTTACTATTTATAAATATATATTAATAGTAATCCCGTGAGTCCCATTACTTATAGATGTTTCAGAGACATCCTGTTTATGCATATTACTGATGCTTATTCTATGATATTTTTCCTCAATATTCGCGTATGATATTTGTGACAACATGTTTCGGATGACTTTTTAGATATATTAGATCTGTATTTGTAACGCTGAAGCTAATGCATAGTAAGTACCAAGTTACACTTATGGTTTTAACTTTTAACATGAAAAGGGACTAAAGCATCCTTCTTAGACGAGAACTGCAGGGGACAAATACCATACATCAATGTCATAGAGTTTTCACACACGTGATTGACCATTGAACCACACATACTCATTCTGCGTTCATGATATTCGAAATAGTAAGGAAAACAGTAGCACCCCAACAACGGAGCTGTTGCTTGCAATTTGGCAGTACAAAAAAGTTCTTCCTGTTAAAATTATAAAAATGCCACGAAGGCAAAATCAAGGTGCCTTTTCATCAAATATAAAAGGACAGATAGTGGTCATGCAAAAACTAGGAAAAACAAAACGAGAAATAGCAGATGAAGTAGGATTATCAGTAAGTAGAAGTACTCAATTTTTTTTAGGTATTTGGAATTTTATTGCTTAACGGTTTACACCATCTTACTGCACGGGAAAATAGACAATTGTCATAAATTTTTGTTTCTGTTTCCTAATAATAACAGCTTAGATTTATATATATATATGCTATATCCGTAAAGACGTAAAAGTTACATGTTACTTCAATTAAAATAGTAACTTTGTTAGTTTAAGTATCTAATATTGTAATATTTACTCTGAAATTAAGAAACTTGGAAATTCTAAAATTTCATATGTTGAAAGTGCAGCTTTTTTAAATGAAATTCCAATTATGGTTTCATTATGCATTGCTAATTTGGTGATGAACATCGTCCTAAACCTAAGATTTCTAGATTTCTTGGTTCGATGTAAAATAAATTTGTCTGACCACCTTCTACCAAAACTAAACACTCTTCCAGATTTCTATTAAAAGAAATTCCTTTTTTTTAAAAATCAACGGTTCATTTATTAGTCATTATTCTTTAATTATTCGTTGGTGACATTATGATATTATTTTAATATAAGCAAGGGATATATTTAATTTAGTAACATATTCAGTAACATATGGAATATTTATAACCAAATCTGTTAAATTTTGGTTAAATATTGAGCTTTTATGGAGTACTACAATATCCTTCCCACGGGAATATTATTGATGTTTCAATATTATTACCTTGCCATTCTTCATCATATTGAACTCTCGGCAAAAATAAAGTTTTTAAAAAAAACCTATACTCAAATAAAGATTCGATTATAAAACCACCACAAATTGATCCAAATATTAACTGGGTTTACACTCACTGTACAACACTTTTGTATACGTACGCGCTTATCACATCACTTGTTGTTTTAGTAATGAACTCATTTCGATTTCTTAAGACCCACATTTTGATGCGAGACACATATCTCCTTATCTAAACAATTAGATAAAATGTGAGTGAGATTTAATAATAAAAATGTGAAATATTTGGTACTCTGATTAATTGGAATACAATGAAAAGGTAAATTATAGTAATAGTATTATGAAAATTGTGTTTGTAGGTGTGTTTAGATATGATAAATAAGACAAATACAAATTCCCGGAAACTACTGGGTATTTCTAAAATCCATATTATCTTCTTAGTAATCTATGAATATTAGAGAGAAAACATTTAAAACCAACTTAACTTCTTAAATGTGCTCTTATTTTAAAGGTAATTAAGCAATGAAAATTTTATCAACAAATTACTCATGGTCTAAGCATTTAACTTGAAATATTCGGAAACCGCGTTAAATGCAAGTAAAAAAACACCTGCTATTAAAAAACTGCAACGGAATTCAATGGATTAATTATTGCCACGGCTGAAACTAGGCGTGCAACACGTGTGACAATGTAAAAATATAAAGAATAGCAATGGCTCACTTAACTCTCTGAAAAACAATTAATGCAAGGTCATACCGAACTGGTACCCCGGCAGCACGTACAACCGTTGACATCGACAGTGTCAATAAAATTCATTAAGTATAGGTATGTGACATTGGTATGTACTTACACAGTAGAGGTGAATTCCCCAATCATAACAGAGTGCAACGTTCTATTAGGAATAATGTGATGTTTTTCAAGTCCGTTATTGTTTTGGAAAAACAGGCAGATAATATTTTTGGATGTCCAATATTAATTAATAAATTTAAAAACAACTTTGATATTCAGGATAATGTGCAATTAAAATCCGAAAATTAGTTCAATTAAATGTTATTATATTTGCCTACATTATGACAATTTCAAGGTATGGTCAATAAATGTTGCATTTGTGTGTTCTATTTGTAAAGAAAATAATAATAGTAATAATCTAACAATGTTATTTATAAAACGATTACGATTAGTGAAATTTACTATCACAACATCTGTACAATTAATAATATAGTGTTTGAAAAATAATGTAAAAAACACACCAACACCTCATTCTCTCTAACTCTCTCAGACAAAGGTTTAAATAAAACTCGTGGTAGTAACCTAACATACAACTCACAATATACTCCAAACTACTTTTAAATATACAGGAAACTCATCAACACATACACTAATAATACCTAAGAAAATTAATATTTTCTATTAATAATTATTTTTATACATTGTTATGACCTTTCCCAGGCCCTTTTTTGTTACTTTTTTATTATTACCTTGACTACTTTCTTTTTTGATACAGGATTAATACGTATTGATGGTTGCATATGAAATTATCAAATGTCCAACCTCTGCCGGTAATGTAGGATTCTACACTTGTAGGGAATAAATTATACTCTATAATAATAAATCCACCCAGTGGCAGATAATGGGATAACGCATGATTTTGCAGAGCCCCGGGCAAAAAAAGCCATCGGGAAAATCTACCACATGCCACGGTTTTCAGATTTATCATATAATGAACAAAATCGAATAAACACGTAAAAATTTACCACACCCGCCCGATCAAAACGCGTCGGCGCCAAATCCTACCCCCAACCGGTCCACGAAGCAGTAAAAACGCGTCAACTCGAAAATCGATATCCATACGTACGAAGTTAACAGCCTGTATACACGAAAATACGATGCCCCGCCACGGCGAAGCGGTTAGGGAGATGATACTAACCCACTCGCACCATCTGCCCGAACCAAGAAAAATTCAAGGACAATTTAAAGCACGCCTAGTTCCATCTGTTGGTAAAGTAATGATTGCTGTATTCTGGAATTGCAATAATTTTGATAATTTTGAAGGATTATCTATCAAAGGGGGCCACAATCAACGCAAAATATCATTGAAACCTATAGACCGGGTCACTCCTACAAACGCTTTCCAAAAAGCGAACTGTGAAGTTACATAAGCGATCATTACTACAACAGAATAACGCAAAGCCATCGAACTATGAAAATTTTTAATTAATCGCAATGGAAATTTACCTTAACCACCTTATTCACCTCATCTGATATCTAGCGACTGTTTTTTGTTTTCAGAATTGGAAAACCCTATGCGTGGTGTTCAGTAAAATGACGCAAAAAGAACTGTAAACCAGCGGATAACAAAAACTACAAAAAGTTTTCTGAAGATGGTCTAAAGAAACTAGTTTCGCGCTGCGTCGAGTGTCAACCATTAAATGTATGTATGCAAAATTAATAAAATAAAGAAATTATAACACTATTCCTCAGAACTTTGGAAGCATCCTGTTGAGGAATATCGATTTTATCAAAAATAATTTCACTTTAAATATGCAAAGAGCCTGAAGGAAAGAAAAGACGAAAACAAGAATGCTTAAAATAGATTGCATGTTACATTGTGATTTTAACATAACCTAAGTTAACCGGTCCACTATATCCTCGTTTTCCTTTGTACTATCATGATTTTTGGACACCTATGTACTTCTGTGTATTGATACAAGTATATTGAGTCAAGTTAAGCCTTGTTTTCAACCCTCATACTACTGTTATTACTATTATGATATATTATATTATTATTACAATCATGATATTATATGCAACTACACATAAACATTAATGAAAAATGTAAATATATATAGTGAGCTTCACGATAAATTAAAATAACTATAATTAGTACTAATCGGATTACAGGGGTTTGCTATTGTGAGTTTACCTGTGAAGGATTAAATGTTTGCAGATAGTATTTGTCTATTACGAGGGAGGGGAGGGGGGGGGGTATTTAAAAAATTTAAAAGAGGCTACAGGTACTGTTTAGAATAACAATTAGTAAAGATGATTGTGATCGTGAGGATTACTATAGAACATTAAACCAAATTCATAATAAAAGTAACGATACACTGCACACAATGTATTTAACAAATAATTAATTCCAATGTAAACGACATTATTATAAAATCGGACCTAAGAATATTTTACCTTAATGCCACCCTGCAGTGTTTACTTCGGTACTGAAAGATTCCCATTCCGATAATTTTTATAACCCCATTATCTTTATACAAGTTATTTTAATTTATCGTGAAGCTCACTATACGCACATAATGCTTTTGGATCACACAACACAGCTGGTTATGACAGCATTAATAGCGACAGACATTCCCACGTACAGGCAGCTGTTTCCAACTCCTTAATTCTCATCCGCGTAAGACGGGGAATGCCTGCCACTTTTTCAGTACGCCATATACATTTACTTTACAATAGATGTTGACAATGGAAACTCATAGGCGACATCTAGCGTAAAACGGAGCATTCATAGCGATAATCTCACAAGCGACACAGTCGTGAATCGTGAAATCTGTGTTATAGCGTGTGATCCTTTTTTAATGTTGTAAAACAGCTAAAAATTCTGAAAATAACTTGTGCCAATACTCTGGCAAGAAGGTAATATAACCGTGATATTATATGCATATACATATAAACATTAATGAAAAATGTAAATATATAGGCACTCGTTGCTATATTTCGTTAATCGTCACTGTATATTGATGTCGGTACTATTGTACTATCACAATAATTATCATTACTACAAAAAGATAGGAATCTGTATTTTTGTATATGTATAACAAGACAATTTTGTTAATTCCGGCGTTTTGTTAGAGACGCCTGTATGCTGATATTATAATGCAAAGATAAAGTTAAAAAAATATTGTCACGAATTTAACTTTCGGACATAAACTTGGGTTCGATAATATCGAAAGAACATCCACTGTTTAAATATGTTAATTCAGTTCATTAATTAAGCACTTAAATCAAATATACACACAAAAGTTCTTACAATAATTCAATAACTCTAAGGCTTAACTGCACTATTTACAATCACTTCGACTTCGATAGAAACGTAGATAACCTAGAACTAAACTAACTTATTTACACGGCTCGTTATATAGGACTAATTCTAATCCTGTAAACAGAAATAACCTATCAGAGTGCGCGAATGGTTTTTTTAAGTTCAAGGAGCCAATCAGAGCGCGCGAACAGTTTTTAATCTTATTAAGTTCGAGGAACCAATCGGAGAGCGCCTTTATAATTTGAATTAGCAGCTTTGTACATTTGCCCCTAGATGTTGCGACGATACCGCAGATGTTCTGTGACAATATATACATATTTAGCTTTGAAAACAATATCTCATTAGCAAATCGTAGGCACCAAGGTATTGCAAAAAAAAATAGGTCAAGTTAAGATTTCCTTATTAGAGATCCATGCGTATACAAATGCAAATGATAATTCCCACATTTTCTTTTGAAATTAATAGCTAATGTACGGGGCCTCACAATCAACTATATTTAAATATCTCCTTTCATATCACAGTAATTGTTTTTTTTTATTGTTGCGGCCACAACAATAATATGCGCATCAGGGGACAGAAGGTTATGTCACCGTTTACCTATTGAATTGATTACAGTCACCGCCGAGAAGATAACAACGAAACTGCGATATCTGCGTACGTGGATGTATAGCATGTGTTCTAACGCGTTATTCTCGCAGGTCGATTATAAAACGTTCGCTATGGGGGAGCGGACAAACGAGTTTGGTTTGATTGCCGCGATTCAGTGAAACGACGAAAGTAAATTGCGATTTCGCTAAATATAGGTACGATTTACGTATAAAGGTTTATTGAAATAGCAAAACTTCGAACCGAATGCATAACTTGTTTTCTCTTTCGCATATTTTAAGGCGTGCTCTCCTTTGAAAGTAGTTCGGGTCGAGGTTGTACTGATAAGAATATATATGTACATACACATAGCCATATAGAGAATAAAACAGCTGTAGCATCAGTAATACTATGTGGTAGATATATATTTTAGAATAAACGAAACACTTAAAGTAAAAATAGCAGGAAAGGCAAAATGGTATAAAAATCAGGGAAATTACTAAAGAAACACCCATTATAAATAAAAAGCATTTGTATGGCCAATGTATTAAGGATGAACCCAAATAGCATAACAGGAACAATAATGGGGAAGTTGAATATATCAAGGAAAAGACGGAAAGGCAGACCAAAGAGTTAATGGATAGATCAGATGGAATAGGACAAAATAATGGGAGAAGAGATGAAATACTAGCAACAGATGGGATGGCTTGGAAAACGTGAGTACAAGAGGTCCCTGAAAAGCTATAAGAAGTGTTATTCTATAAACGCACGATCTCCTACTACTGATATTTAAAATTACGAAAAAGAACAAAATTTCTTTTCAATATTACACATTACGCATAAAAATTAATAATACCTCGAGAAAATAAAAAAGAAAGGTTAAAACCTTCATTTGTAAGCTTTAACTAAGTCTCTTGTACATCCAACAGTATTTCATTTTAAATTTTCAACACATTAAGCCAACAAATGATATTAAAAACTTCTCTGTTTCATTATCTTTCGAAAAAGGTATAATGCTTTACTAGCTATTTTTCTCCATCTATTAACCTGATAATTTAATAAACATTTGTCTAATATTAGGCGCAGATACAGGTTTGAACTCTGTCTTTACTGCAAACAATACACCGTCAGTTAAGCGAACAGCTGACCAAATCTTTCATTGCGATCATTCTGATCAATCAAAAATCTATTGCAAATAGGTTCTACTAACACCTATTCAAATATTTACGTATAGGTACCAGTTACCTGTATATGTATGTGCAGATTGTCAAATTTTGATAGTGATTAAAATTTGAAGGAAAAAATATTAGCTAATTACAAAATTCTAATCAATAATATGTTTAACCATCTAAATGTTTTACACACTAATTCAATATCTTCCTAGATTCTCCGTATTTTAGATGATAATCAGCCTGTAGTACCTGGTAGATCTTGTCCTACATCTGTCCTTGTACATTTCGTCATGCACTACCTAAACTGTCAACAGCAAATAGAATAATCTAAATTAAATTAAATTCGTTTTCAATGAACGTATAACTTAATTTCTTCAATTTCAACAATGAGTTAACATTCCTCCAGCTAGCGATGAACCAACATTAAGTATTGCGGGAAAACATAGCAAAGGTGATACGCAATAAGATTAAGCCCCACAATTTCATTGATGATGCGTCAAGCCGGTATGTTCTTGAGGAATATCTAAGATCATTTAAGCACCCTCAATCTAAGAAATATATATAGTACGTAATATACGTTTTGGGCAATAGAATCGTGGCACGAGTCTATGTTTAATCGTGCCTTCGCTTCGAACTCAGCGGCCGGCGCAAGTTTATCTGTCAAAATCAAAAGCGTCTGAATTTGTAGGAGTCCTACGAATGTTTATCTAATTTTGTGTTATTTCTTATTACTCCAATTTATGTTGAAATTTATCATAGTTCGTTTATAGATAATTAGCTAGTTATAGTTAGTTATTCAGTCAAATTTTACCGCTGCACTTCTTATCAGTTTAAATCACATTCGCCACTGGTGACTAGCTTGCGTATTTTGCGTTGATATAATGAGGTAATATGTATTTCTTAGATTGAGATTACTCTACTACAACACATTTCCTTAGAGATTGGAACATTACGTCTTTAAAACAAGCGCGATATGAGTAGTTAAGTATTAAGTAAAACATTCTTTTCGAAAACTTATATATGATGGCCATTAAATATTACAAGGATAGTGGGGCAGACCAATAAACACAATGTTCGGATAACTCCTCCCGCACAAGGTATCAATTAATTCGGAACGACACGTGTTTCGGGAATATCAAGCCGAATTACCATTCCGTATTAAGTTTTCGAAAAGAATGTTTTACTTAATACTTAACTACTCATATCGCGCTTGTTTTAATGACGTAATGTTCCAATCTCTAAGGAAATGTGCTGTAGTAGAGTAATCTCAATCTAAGAAATACATATTACCTGGCCATAATCTCTACTATGCCAATTCAAAAGTATACGGAGAAAGAGAGATTTCATAATCATAAGTAATATGCTCGGAGTATATGTAATACTTAAGCAATACAAAAACGCCATTTTTACAAAATGTAGTACATATTAATATTGACTATCAGTTATCATAACTTTTCTTCTTTCTGAATTTTCATATTACCATACTATAGTCTCCTACGCACTAAAACGTGTTAATAAAGTAATAAAACATGTTTTCTCTTAGAAAACCTGCTAAATTCAAATATTTTATTTATTAAGCTTATTCAATGTGTACGTAACAATGAAACGCGAAAGGAAATATTATTAACATAACAGTAAATAATCTCGGAAATTGTTTAGTCCGAATGGAAAAGATATGTATATTCACACAATTCACAGTAGCAATATATTATAATAATATGAATAAGTGAAACTAGCCCAGAGTTATATTTGCATTTTTCTACACCCGTATCACGTATTCTGATCGATTACATACCTATTATGAAAGTTTAAAAGCTACTACAGGGAAACCCTGTGGTATAAAATTCTAAGAGCAACAACGTAATAATCTAGATTAACTCCTACAATATATGTCATATATTTTGAATTGCATATATACATCATAAAGTCTAATTATGATCCCAGAGGAGGTACATCTTAACAGACGTCATAACCATTTTACCAAAGTTACCCATTTATTTCTAACCTGACATAGGTTAGCTTGTTTAAAAAAGAATCAGGAGCCATATCGCAGAGAATACGCAAATCATATAGAATAAAATTCCCCAATGGAATAGCCAAAGTACAGTTCACATATTTGGATATACAATATGGCAGTCACTTGATGTTCCACGAACTCAGCGTATCTAAACATGTTCCGATATACTACAGAAAACAGAAAGTATACTAATCGAACAAGATGACACTATTCGGTGGAGGTACAAATACTCACGAGAGATCAAGAAATTTAGAGAAGAAGAATTAGTTCTTGCTATTTGACATTTCTGTAACTTTAATTATTTCATGTCGAACTATAATATATACTGGGTGAATAAAGGGTATGCAGTAAATAAAACTTGGAGAGTATAGTGTACATATATATATAGAATATAGTAGACAAGCTTTTATCCAAGGATTAAGTACTGGTTTGAAATCCCCAACCGGAGTTGGACCTCGTTTTGCATTAGTCCATGCTGGTGATGATAACGGATTTGTTCCTGATGCTGAATATATATTTTTCTGCAAGAAAAACTGCTGATGATCATCATGAGATGGATTCGGACACATACGAGGATTGATTTATTAAGAAATTGCTTCAAAATATACCGCAGAAGTCAGTGATTGTTCTTGATAATGGTTCCTATAACTGCAGAAAATTAGGAAAAATTCCAAAGGCAGCATTGGGAAAAGACAATATCATTGATTGGCTCCGTGAGAAACAAATACCAACCACTGACGATATGCTAAAAAGGGACTTGCTG